>JAGFNQ010005868.1:38516-156546 GCA_024364735.1 Boesenbergia rotunda | reverse complement strand
GCTTCCTCCTTTCTACACTTTCTTTTTATCACATTTTGCACTAATCCACATCAAAGCCCATTAAGCCAAGCCCATCATGACATTTCATAATAATGTTTTATGAATTCATAACCTTACATATGGGAAAAATTTGGGGTGTTACAATCAATTTCTCAACTTTCAGAATCATAGGGGAATCAAGATCCTCCCCCTACAATATAATCATCCTAAACTTAACCAACCAACACTCTCCCCCTTTGTCGAACACCGAAAAGGGTCTAGAGGGGTTGTTAAGTTTAACCATACTCCCCCTCAATCCTAGGGGTATTCCAAAGCCATAATGATTTAATTGATTTTTGATTGAAATTTTGGAACACATATGACATCATGTGAAAAGATAGATCAAGATATAGCATTCACATGCAGCATATGAACATGGCATCATAAGGATAATCATGGCAATGTAGAATGAGACAAATTGTTCGATGCAAGTAAATTCAGTAAAGTTAATATCATGCCATAACAGACAAAAATCAAGTCGGACACATCCGTCAAATAGTCAGAATTTATCAAACAAGATCATAGAGCAATCAATCGTCAACTGGATCATCATCTGAATCATCAATGTATATGATATCCCCAGGTGAAACGCCATTGGGGGACGCACCATCCGGAAATGTATGATGATACCACTCCTCATATCATGTGTCCTATAGAGAGCTGACCTCAGAGATGTTGGATGCTAGAGCATCTAGACGGCGATCAAAAGACTGAAACTCTAAGCGGACCTCCTGTCGCCAGAGCTCAGAGATATGCAACTCGCGCTCCATCATCCGCTCTAGCTCCATAACCTGCCAGCGGAGGTCAGGAGCCCACTCATAATCTGCAGCATCAGTTGGCGGCTCCGGATCATGGGCTGCTCTCGGTAGCTCCCCTCCACGTCTCCTATCCTTCCACCTTAGCCCTTGTGGCCCAACAACAATGTCGGACTGAGCGAGCATGCGACGATCCAGGCGACAGTCCTGTCAAATAATGGGCACAATACGACCCTATGAAACATCGATACCCACTGACTCAAGCCAAGCCGTAATGATATGGCCAATTGCCATGTGAACTGTCTGGCCGTACCTCAGACTATGGACTATGATGGAGAAATAGATGGATGACACGATATCAAAGTCTAACTGCCGATGCATCCCGTAGAGCATCAAGCAGTGGAATGAATGAATCTCATCGAGGTGCTTTGTTGTAGTAGGAAGGAGACAGTTGGTGATGATCTTAAACAAGACATAATCAATGGAGGAAAGTTGGAGAGCAGGAAATGTGGGAAAATCATAGGCGCGCGCACCAAAACCCCTTGGCCTGGGATGGCCTAGAAAGTGCTCATGGATAGAGTCAGGAGTGACTCCACCAAAGGGAACTGGTAAGGGATCCGGAAGGTAAGGATAGAACGAAAAGGCATTCTCGGACCGACGACATCCAAGAAAGGTAGTGAAAGCAGACAGAGTAAAGTCAAGGTCAACGCTAGCGATACGGGTCCTCCACCTCATGCCCTCTCCACTAACCATATTATTATAGAATTCAGAGACCAAATCAAAGTTTATTGGCCTCTCTAAGAAAAGGATGGGTTGAAGCTCATAGTATTCAATAATTTATGGTATCGTTGGACAATGTTGGTAGATAAATGTTTGGTCTACTGTCCGACATGGCATGAGTTTGAAATTGTGCCATTGGAAGTTTATTGCCAAAGTAATATTCTGAAATCTAGTATATGGAGGTGGTGGAGGCCTTGAGAGAGGGGTAGATGATGAAGGGGCTTTCCCCTTTGAGCTGCCCTCAACGGCTTCTTTACCCTTAGATGATTTTCTAGAGATTGGAATAGATCATGACACAAGATTAAAGATTGATCAAAAGACAAGGTATGATTAAAGGAACATAGTTTAGTCAGAGACACAAGGTAGACATGATCATAAGAACACAATTCAATTATAAGGTAGAATTGATCAAGGGTAAGATATGACACAGATGGGTCATGGCCAAAAACAAGAGGTCACGACACAACAAGAAAATAAAGACCATGATTAGCGCAAAAACATATACTATGAACCGATTTGCAAGAAAAACTAAGTCAAAAACTCACTTTGGTGCCATTGGTGAAGTTCTTGAAGTCTGGAAGGGAAAAAGGCTTGCGCAGGAGAAGTTTTCGGCGCAAGAGATGATCGCAAAGCCCTTCAACGAGAGAGAAAACCGCAGGAAGAAGACAGAGCTCGTAAGAACCCTCTTAGAACCGCACGCGCACACTCGCAAGTGGAAGATGAAGGCACTGGGAAAGCTCTCGCACACACTGAAGGTCGCGTAAGTGGGAGGTTTCGGCTCTAGGGTTTGGCAATGAGAGGTTTCGAAGAAGTTAATCGGTTGGTGGATCGGTCCACCAACCAGACTTTAATGCGTTTGAACGGATCACCGTTCGATCTGATAGCGCCCAGACTGATCAGGCTATAGCCTGATCGGACTGACTTGGGCCTGATCGGTCGGGTGACCGATCAGGCGCGCTCCTGATCGATCGGCTGATCGATCAGGACACGAACAGTAGGGTTCAGAGGGAAACCTGTGAGCCCCCTGATCGGTCTGTGGACCGATCATCATAGGGTGCCAGATCGGTCCGGGGACCGATCCAGGCTAGCTCAGTAAGTTTGGTCAGGATTTCGTAAAGTCACTGTTGCCCCTTTGATCGGTCTGTGGACCGATCATTACAGGATGGATCCAGATCGATCCGGGGACCGATCAGCCTTACACTTGATCGGTCCAGTGACTGATCAGGGTTCTTGAAACTTTCATATACAATCTGAAACTTTCAGTTTCAGATTGTTACACGATTTCCAAAGGGATATGGTGAAGGATATCGATCTTGGAAGCAGTCCCTTGTCTATAATTGATCCCCAAACAAGGATCAAAGGTCCTTAGGGTTTGAACAAGTCACTTTGCTCCACCCAAGTCAGTCTCTATGCAACGATGCAAAACTCTAGATAAGCTATCCAAACATGCATCAAAAGAGGATCCATATACAGTACAGTCATCCATAAATACCTCCATATAATGCTCTAAGAGATATGAAAAAATGCTTACCATGCATCGCTGGAAGGTACTTGGGGCATTGCATAATTCGAATGACATCCTCCTATATGAAAAAGTCCCAAATGGGCAGGTGAAAGTCGTCTTATCCTGATCCTCTGGAGGAATATGAATCTGAAAGTATCCTCTAAAACCATCCAAGAAGCAATAGTGTGATCTACCAGCAAGCCTCTCTAACATCTGGTCGATGAATGGTAAGGGCTAGTGATCCTTCTTCATAGCCTGATTCAGCTTCCGGTAGTCTATACATACTCTCCATGAACTCTAGACTCTAGCAGGAATCAAAGCACTCTACTTGCCCTCCACCACTGTGATACCGGACTTCTTCGGAACCACCTGCACTGGACTCACCCATTGACTATCGGAGACAGGATATATAATGTCGGCCTGTAGTAGCTTAGTTACCTCCTTCTTGACCACATCTAGAATAAGTGGGTTGAGTCTGCACTGTGGTTGTCTCACCGGCCTTGCACCCTCCTCTAGGAAAATCCGGTGCATGCAAATGGATGAGCTAATCCCTGGTATATCTGCAATGGTCCACCCAATAGTCCTCTGACACATCCGTAGAAGGTCTAGTAGCCTTTTCTCTTGACCTGGCTCAAGATGCTGAGCAATGATGACTGGAAATTGCTCGTTCTCTCCTAGGTAGGCATACTTCAAGTGCTCAGGTAGGGGCTTCAAAGCAAGCTTTGGGGGTTGCAAAACTGATGGAAGCAATTTCTCAGGACCTGCCTCCAATGTAGACACATATGCGTCTTCCACCTGGATAGTGTCACAGACTAAAACTGATCCAGCACTATCATCATCCACCTCATCTGAATCCTCTGTGTCGGCTAGATCTGAATCCATGCCATCTGACCCCTCAGAATCTAGTGTATCCAACACGTCAATGCCCAACAGCGAATGGTCCTCGGCGGGATATCTGATCGCATCAAGGATGGAGAACTGAACCACTGTGTCCCCAAACTCCATGGTGAGTGTCCCTGCATGAACATCGATCTTGGTCCTTGCCGTCTTCAGGAAAGGGCGTCCCAAAATCAATGGAGCTGAGCTTGAGGTTAGGTCCTTCTCCATATCTAAAATGTAAAATCAGCTGGGAATATCAAATCTTTAACTTTCACCAATACGTCCTCTATGACTCCAGCCGGATGAGCAAAATTGTGGTTGGCCAACTGAATAACCACCCCAGTAGGCTGTAATGGTCCAATGCTTAAAGAGATGAACACTGACTTGGGCATGACATTGATGGAGGCTCCTAAGTCTAACATAGCATCCTCGAACATGCAGTCTCCAATCACGCACGGTACTGTGAAAATCCCTGGGTCTTTGCATTTCTGAAGCATCGGCTGAATCATAGTTGAAACATTCTTTCCCATACTGACCAACTCTGTCCCTTTTAGCTTCTTCTTGTGAGTGCACAGATCTTTTAGAAACTTAGCATACATGGGAATGTGCCTGACCACTTTGAGCAATGGGATGTTCACCTCCACTTTGCTAAAAATATCAATCAGCTCCTGAAGCTCCTGTGTCTTCTCTGAATCAGCATTCTTCCTTGGACCAATTGCCCTCTGAGGGAAAGGTAACTGAATGGGTGGCTCTGGTAGTGGAAGTGACTCTGGCTCTACTCCCGTCTGAGACCTCGAAAGATCAACCTCTAGTACTGTAGGAATCTATGGGGTAAAAGCCTCCTGTGTAACCCATCCACTCCTGAGTGTGATAGCACTGACATTCCCCCTAGGGTTTGGAATAGACTGAGAAGGTAGCTGACTAGATCCTTGAGCTTGCATCTAACTGATGGTGGATGATATCTGTCCAATTTGTCGCTCTAGGTTCTGAATGGAAGCATCAGTCCTACTCTGATACTGTCTATAGTCTCCCTGATGCTGCTGAAATTGAGTGTTAATCTGAGCGCTAAGCTAAGCGCTAAGCTACTGAAAACTCCTCTCTTGTTGTTGCTGAAAATGAGTGAAAATGGCTCCAAAGTGAGTGGAAATTCCGGTTTTTGTTGCTGAACCGGTGGAACTCTTAGCGGAGATGGACTACTATAAAATCCTGGCGGTCTCTGAACTGCAGGTGGCATAATAGGAAGTGGTGGCTGATAAGGCTGCTGCTGATGTGATGTGTTCCCATACCTCAGATTAGGATGATCTCTCCAACCTGGATTATAAGTGCTGGACATGGGATCATAAGTCTGCTTGTATCCATAAGGCTGAGGTTGGAAAGGTTGAGGCTTGGACTGAAAAGCATTTGCTGCCGCCACTTGACTTGCAAGGTAAGATCCATCATCAACCTGCACCTGGGGGTATAAATCTGTAGGATGAGAGGTGCTACTGCAAAGCCCACAAACCCTCACTGCTTGGGCTACTTGAGCTGAAGGCTGCTGAGTAGTCTGGTAGAGAGTCATCTGCCTAATGAGAGAAGTCAAATCCTGAAGATTAACCTTCACCTCTTGAGTTTCCATATTCTGTCCTGTGATCTCATGTACTCCTTTAGGCACCAACGGACGGCTCCCAAACTGTTGAGAATTTGCTGCCATAATAGAAATCAACTCTCTAGCTTCCTCAGGTGTCTTGTTCACTAAGGCCCCTCCACTAGCGACGTCCACCATACTCCTATCCATGGAAAGAAGTCCCTCATAGAAGTATTGAATGAGTAGCTACTCACTGATCTGATGGTGGGGACAGCTAGAACAAAGTTTCTTGAAGCGCTCCCAATACTCATACAGTGTCTCTCCAGAAATCTTCTGGATCCCACAGATACTCTACTTAATGGCAGTAGTCCTTGAGGTTGGAAAGAATTTCTCCAAGAAAGCTTTCTTCATTTTGGCCCAAGAAGTAACTAAAGCATGTAGTAAGGTGTACCACTAGTCCTTTGCTCCATCCACAAGTGAAAATGGAAAAGCTCTCAAGTTGATGTCCTCTTCAGCAATACCATGTGGTTTTATAGTGGAGCATACTGTGTGGAACTCCTAGAGATGTCTAGTGGGGTCCTCGCCAGCTAAGCCATGAAACTTTGGGAGTAGATGAATGAGTCCGGACCGTAGTTCAAAATCAACCTCCAACTCAGGGTACTGGATGCACTGAAAAGCCAGTTCTGGTGCTGCAAGCTCCCTCATGGTTCCATTGTTCGCCATCTGGAATTCTGACAAAGAGTTGCTACTGGTAGAAAGTCTAGAAATCTCTAACTGAGCTCTCCTCTGTGCGTAGAAGGTCCCCTTTATCTCAGGATCAAAATCAGCTAAGCTAGAGTAGGAAGACCTGGTCATGCACTGCACAGCAAATGAAGGAAATCAGTGAGATGCAAGAAAATAATCAGAAAATTCAGAATTATTGCAAGACCTAAAAACAAACAAACATCATAAAAGAGTCCCCGACAACGGCGCCAAAAATTGATAACCGTTTTTAGTCGCGCTACGGTTTCAATTAATTTTCTCGTTTCAAGTAATTATGTAATAATAGTTGAACCCGAATCATCTCTCAATTACTCAATATGATTCATGCACTTCTTTGGTCTATAGAAAGCAGTAAATTGCAGAAAAATAAAAGCTAGCTAAACCAAATATGTTTTCTTGGGGTTTAAGGATAACAAAGCAATTACACTTAGCTACCAACTTCCACCTAATAGCCTTAACTACTCGGATTTGAAGTATTAAGCTAACTAAATGTAGAGGACATCAAAAGAATTTCTTCTCATTTTCGAGCAAAAGAAGACCCCCAGCTGCAGGAGTCCTGCCTCGCGGGCACGACCGATCTCCGCCTCTGACTCCGCCACCCATTGGAGGAGGTCTTCAGTAACCCCTCGGCACAGTTAGAGGCGGCCTCCAATACGGAAAAAGGATAGTTAAAACAAAACAACAAAACAACAAAACAAAGGGAAAAAGTTCAAGTGCAATTACTGTCAGCAGGGACTGGTGTAGCATGCCTAGATACCGGGCTGACCCGGTTGACCCCCTCAGCTGGGCAGGAGGCGGGAGAAGCTCCTCGGCAAGCCGAATTGATGGGCCGGGAGCATACCTAGAGTCAGGGTCGTCCTCCTCTGAGCTGGACGCTGTCTGCAGATCGTGACTATCAGAGGGGACTCCCTTTCTTTGGATAGATTGGGAACCCTTTCGCCATTTTCTTTGCCACGGGGGCCTTCCGACGGGGGCTAGCCACCTCGAGCGACACCTCCTTGCCATGTTGAGCAATGGGAAGGTCATTCGGAGTGGCGGGGTCGCGGGCGATAGGATCGGTGGCTATACCAGCAGGAGAAGAGGGCTCTTTCCGAATCCTCTGAGACAGAGGCACCGTGTCCTCTTCATCAATGGGGAGCGAAAGTTATTAGGACGAGCCCCTCTTCAGCCTTTTCAAGGGGCATGGCTTCTGGGCCAGTCGTTTATGTCATTTCTTCTCGGTGGTCCTGGGCACCGGTTGCTCGGCAGAAGGTGTTGGCGCGACCTCCCCTTCCCCTGTCTTGACGAGGGAGGAAGGGGAATCCCCTTCGGGATTTGCAGGCAGTTCGGCCGCCTCGGGATCCTTGGAGGGCTCTGGAACTTCCTGGCTTTCTGACCGCTCGGTCGTTTCCTCGCAGCCCTCATCCGATATGCCCACTAGGGAAGAAGGAACTGAAGCATGAACCAGGGCCTTCTCGTTAGCCTACTCCCAATTCAGGAGCCGATTGATAGCTCGGGAGAGCATGATGTCGTCTGCAAAATAGAGACAAAAAGGTATCAGTTAGAATTAACAAGGATACTTACAAGACCAATGAGGTTTGAGCTATGGTTCATGAATTTCGGGCTGAGGTCGGCTCGATAAAGAAGTTCCTCGCATTGCACTAGCTGAAGGTCATGGAACTCCATCCCAACCAGAATACCCCTAGCCCTCTAGTATCCTGCATCCTGCTGGAAGTTGCTGAGGTTTGGGATTGGCGGCAGACTCTCCATCTAGCGGATACGACTAAAGGGACACTGAGGGAGTTGGATAAAGAAAAAATGTTCCTTCCATCCCTTGTGGGAGGAAGGGAAACCTCCTAAGAACTTGTGACTGGTACGGGCTATAAAGCCAAACACCCCCTGCAAGCCAACCGGAACGAAGAAAAAATAAAAAAATCGGAAGGGGAGGGGGGTCAAAGGGATGTTGAAAAGTTTGAAGCGGACAAACACCGACCCATCTGGGAAAAGACATTTGGAGATAGTTGGTGAAGTGGAATGCCAAAATAGGTGGCTACATTCATGAAAAAAAGGGGAATCAGGAAATGGAACCCTAATTCTACCTGCCCAAAGAAGAAGGTGAAAAAACCCGCAGGAGGCTCTATGGGTGATTGACCTAGGCCTGGAACCCTCATCTCCCAGTCTGTCAGGATACCATACCTCTGGCAGGCTGCCTGAAGGGACCCTAACATAACCATAGAGGAGATGATATCATACCATTCCGGGTGATAGGTTGGTTCCTCCAACAAATCTTCGCCCTCGCCGCGGGTCTTCTTCTTCTTCTCTACTAGACCCATGGGGGTGAAGGAAGAGAAAAAATGGAAGGGGACTTACACTTGGAGGGAGAGGTGGCAGCGAGACGAACAACAGGTGAACGAAGACATTTGAAAGCAGATAAGGCAAGAAGGTAGAAGAGTGTCATTGCACCAGATTTATAGGGAGAAATCGACTGATCGTGAGCAATAGAGAGGCAGCACGTCAATAGGGCTGATGGGGTATCCCGAGGGGCCACCATCCTTTACAGTCGTCGCTTCATATGGCCCCGCAGTGCGTATTAGCGGGAGATCATCGCGCAGAGAATGACGGAGCACGGGGCGAGGCAACATTCGTCAGGTGACCTTGTTGCCATTAAGAGACCCCATGCGCCTTTAAAATGCCCTAGACAGCTATCATGGCGTTGTCTTGAAACTCGTAGAGATGTGGGACGGATTCGAGGAGCTGCCTGGGGTCTCGGGATGCATGGTGTGATTCCTCGGACCCGACAGGCCGCCAAGGAAGCAGTAAAAGATATCTGGACCACCATAACATAGCTTCATCATCACAATACTAGTCTAATCAGTCAGTCACACTTCCTTCGATTAGACTTGAAGGGAGGGACTTGTGATGGGGTTGAATACACCGTGGCTAACACATGGACTGAAGAAGCTATACGGAAAGATCCACCGAGTCTGGATGACTCTCTTTCTTGGACACCCGAGACCCCCTCTGTTGGATTCCTGGTCGCGCATGGGAAACCTCTCCATGCCCCGGATTTAAATTTCTTCAATCCGAATGGAGAACAATTTCTCACACGATCGACTCATCATTGTGCTAACCGATTCGAGTGACCGCATGAGCAAACATATTGTTCGAACAATCAAACTCGTCCAACCGATTAGCCATGGAATAGATGTTGAGTGGATCGCCGGTTATTGTGTTTATCATCGGGGTCCAAGATAATTAATTAACATAATTAATTAAAAAAATATGATAATACAAACAAGATCAAAGGAAAGGAACCAAACAAGAAAATATACCTCTCGTTTACCTCGCGATCTTCTATTGTATGACCCAACCTCTTCTTGAACGTCGAGTGGGTGACGATCTTCCAAGAACGTAGTCGCCAAGACACTCCTTCTTACAATCCCTAGCTTGGCCGAACCCCTAGGGACCCCTTCTTCAAGCTATTGCCAATCACAAAGGAAGAGGAAGTCTTCCTCACCTTGTGCCGTGGACTACCAACTAAGCTCCTCCCCCTTGCGCCGCCGGCCAACTCCAAGCCTCAAGGATGCACCGGTGAAATGAGGAAGAGTAGAGGAAGAAGAATAAGATGAGAAAAACCGAAACCTAATCACCTTTCTCTCTTCTTCTACCTTGCGGCGCCAAATCACCACAAGTTTCCATTCTTTCTCCTTGTGCCGCCGGTTCTAGCCTCCTTAGTGGATGCACCGGCCAAGGAGAAGAAGAAAAGAATAAGAACAAGAAGTAGAAGATGGCTCACCCTCCTCCTACACCTCCTTGTTGCCGCCGACCAAGAGGGTTATGCCACAACCCTACGAGAGGGAAGGGAGAGGGGGAGAGGAAAGGCTTAGGGTTTTGGTAATGGATTAATTGCCTTGGTCTCATGACTCCAGAGGTATTTATAGGCTACAATAGGGACCATGAGGAGGAGTTGGGTCTTGGCAACCTAATGGATTAAGGCAATTCATTAATGATGATCCAATCCACTAAAGGATCATCATTGAACTACCTCACCAACTCCCATATTTAAATATAGGCTCTACCTATTATGAGTACAAAATTCTCCCCATGTTTAAGATATCGAATGTCTATTAATTTATTAAATTTCTGACAATTTAATTAATTAATATCTAACTCCATGAGTAGTACCACTCAATCTTATCATCATGTCGGACCAAGCCCACCGCAGGATTTAACATGATGAGCTCCTTAAGGGGGCATCATCAACCTAACGCACCAGGACATGGTTTCCTTCTATAATCAATGGTACACCATGTAAATAATATTATTTTTCAATTTACCGGGCCTATCGATTTAACCAATAAATCTCTCCCATTGGTAAATCAAAGAAATAAACATTAAATGCATGTGCCCGTAATTATATCGGGATTAAGAGCATATACTCTATAATAACTAAGATATGATTCAATTATATAGTTAGTATATATTGAATCACCTCTATGTCGGTCCTGCCCAATACACACAAAGTATACTAGTGTAATTCTATGGTCAAGACAAACCAATACCAAATTACACTACAACCATGCTAATGGTTTGTCCAGAACCATCTAGGTTGTGAGCCTCTACAAGGGACTGATAACATGATCTTCGGTGTGACACGACACACCATGTTATCTACAATGTAAAGTATTAGACAATATATACATAAATAACCAATATAAATATGCAAACAATGAACATGTGATTCTCATTCAAAATGTAGATGTTCACACAAAGCTAGGATTTTAGTATACATCCTAACAATCTCCCACTTATACTAAAAGACTATGCTGCCATCACAATGTTATACATCTAACTCTCATATCCTCCATATGCCAATCAAAAGCTCTCACGGGAAGGGCCTTAATAAATGGATCCACCAGGTTGTCCTCTGATGCAATCTTGGCAATAACAACTTCTCCTCGCTTTACAATATCTCGTATCAGGTGGTACTTGAGCTCTATGTGTTTACTCGCCTTCTGGGCTCGTGGTTGCTTCGAGTTTGCAACTGCACTACTGTTATCATAATAAATTGTGATAGATCTGGGCAAACCAGGAATCACATCCAAGTCCATCAAGAAGTTCCTGAACCATACAACTTCGTTGGCCGCCTCAGAGGCTGACACATACTCAGTTTCCATGGTGGAGTCCGCCACGCATTTCTGCTTGACACTCCTCCATGCTATGGCTCCACCTCCTAAAGTAAACACATACCCCGAGGTAGACTTACTTTTATCCCTATCTGATTGGAAGTCAGAATCTGTGTAACCCACAGGGAGTAATTGATCTGCCTGGTAAACTAGCATATAATCCCTAATCCTTCTCAAGTATTTTAATATATGCTTTATTGTAGTCCAATATCCCTGTCCTGGATTACTCTGATATCTGCTAACCATGCCCACGGTAAAGCAGATATCCGGTCTCGTACATAGCATAGCATACATGAGGCTTCCCACAGCCAAAGCATAAGGAACCGCCTTCATCTCCTCTATCTCTTTTGATGTTTTAGGACACATCTCCTTAGATAGAGGTACCCCATGCCTGAAAGGTAGAAAACCTTTCTTGTAGTTTTCCATTCTAAAATGAGCTAGGACAGTGTCTATGTATTAAGCTTGAGATAACCACAACATTCTTTTCTTGCGATCCCTTATAACCTTGATCCCAAGGATGTGTCCCGCTTCTTCCAAGTCTTTCATATCAAACAGTTTAGTCAGCCATACCCATACGTCTGATAACTCTTTGACATTGTTGTCAATGAGCAAAATATCATCTACGTATAGTACAAGAAATACCACTACGTTTCCGTCACATCTCTTGTATACACAAGACTCATCCGGACTTTAAATAAATCCATATGACTAGATTACCTCATCAAACTGGATGTTCCAAGATTGTGAAGCTTGCTTCAATCCATAAATGGACCGATTAAGCTTGCACACAAGATGCTCTTTGCCCTTTGCAATGAATCCCTCTGGTTGCTTCATATAGATATTTTCCTCAAGGCTTCCATTAAGGAAAGTTATTTTGACATCCATCTGCCAAAGCTCATAATCCATATGAGCGGAAATAGATAAGAGAGTCCGGATAGACTTAAGCATGACTACCGGTGAAAAGGTCTCCTCATAATCGATACCCTCTTTCTGAATATATCCTTTCGCAACAAGCCTTGCTTTGAAGGTCTCAACCTTCCCGTCTAATCCTCTCTTTCTCTTGTAGATCCACTTGCATCCAATAGATTTTACACCATTGGGTGGTTCTACTAGCTCCCAGACATGATTAGAATCCATAGATTCTATCTTAGAATTCATCGGCCTTTGACAAGATACCGCATCTTTATCTTGGAGTGCCTCGTCATAGGTCCAGGGATCAGGTTCATGTTCGCCAGGGACCAAGTTCACCCAAGAACATTAATCTATCAGGTTGTCTAACAACCCTCCCACTACGACGAGGTAGCACCTGTGTATCTTCTGTGACACGCGGTGCAGTCACTTGTGGTATGTCCTGCTGTACTGTTGGTACTGAAGTTGGAACTTCCTCTCTCAATTCCTCAAGAATAATCCTACTCATGGGCCTGTGGTTCATCACATAGTCTCCCTCTAAAATCGGGCATTCGTGCTAACGATCACCCTCTGATCTTTAGAACTATAGAACAAACCACCTTTTGTTCCTCTAGGATATCCTACGAACAAGCGTACTTCTGTATGAGATTCCAACTTATCAGCATCTCCCTTCAACACATGTGTTGGACTACCCCAAATCTGAATATGTCTTAGACTAGGCTTTCATCCAGTCCACAATTCTGTGAGAGTAGAGGGTACTGACTTAGCTGGTATCAAGTTTAGTATGTACACTTCCGTTTCCAGAGCATATCCCTAGAATGAATCTGGCAACTCAGAGTAACTCATCATCGATCAAACCATCTCCATAAGAGTCTTATTCCTTCGCTCTACTACACCATTTTGTTGGGGCGTACCGGGTGTAGACAATTGGGATTGAATCCCAGCCTCTGATAAGTAATTCCTAAACTCTCCCAAGAAGTACTCACCACCACAATCAAATCGTAGTGTCTTGATACTTTTACCTTGACGTTTCTCCACATCAGCCTTGAATTCATTGAACCTATCAAAGCATTCAGACTTGCGGCGCATCAAGTAAATGTATCCATTCCTTGAATAATCATCTATAAAAGAGACAAAATATTCAAAGCCACCTCTAGCCTGGATAGACATAGGACCACACAAAACAATATGAACCAACTCTAACACATCTTTGACTCTATACATCTTGGCCATAAAAGGCCTCTTGGTCATCTTACCTTTTAAGCAAGATTCACAGGTTGGGAAATCTTCCACCACTAATGAACCCAAAGGTCCATCATCTATCAACCTTTGATTCCTACTCAGGTTAATATGATTAAGTCTTAGATGCCAAAGATACGTTTGGTTCATTTTCGAAGGTTCTTTCCTTTTATTTTTGTTAGACGATGAGTTATTTACTTCTATTTACATCGTGGGAGATTTTGGTTTAAGAGTGTACAAATTGTCAATCAACTCACCTGAACAGATAATCTCTCTATTCTTTTTTATAACAACTCTATCATTAAAAGAAATAGAATACTCATCCTTTATTAGTTTAGAAACTGAAATAAGATTCTTTCTAAAAGTAGATACATAAAGGCAATTTCTCAAAACCAAAGTTTTATTTCTATCAAATGACAAATAAACGTCTTCCACTGCAATAGCCGCCACCTCCGTAGCATTGCCTATGTAGACAGTAATCTTTCCATCAGCTAGTTGTCGGGTTTCCTGGAACCCCTACAAAGAATTGCAGACATGATTAGTGGCTCTCATATCTACACACCAGGTACCGGTAGATAACACCACTAAACATGTTTCAACAACTAAACAAAAGGATATACCTTGATTTTTCTCATGACGACGGGAACAATCCGCCTTCCAATGTGCAGTATGCTTGCACGTAAAGCACTTGCCTTTCATCTTCTTCAAGCCAGCTTGAGGTCCCTAAGATCCTACCTTCTTTGCCCCACCTTGTTTCTTTTTTTTCTTGCCTTTCGGTTTAGAAGTAGAAACCTTCTGAGGAACCAATGCATGAGCACTCTGATGAAAAATCCCCTCTGCCGCCTGGAGTTATGTCAGAAGTTCTGCCAACGAATATGTACGTTTGTTCATATTATAGTTCAGGTAAAATTGGTCAAAACTCTTAGATAGAGTCTGGAGAATGATATCGACCTGAGTTTCCTCATCGATCTCTGCCCCAAGGACTTCTATCTCATTTAAATGAACCATCATCTTAAGGACATGATCTCTCACGGGTGTTCCCTCAATCATGGCGGTCGTCATCAAGTTCCTCATAGCCTCCTACCTAGCAGCTCAATTCTGGTGTCCGAAGAGTTCCTTGAGATTGAGCATCATGTTATAGGCAGAAGCAAAAGCCTAATGCTGATGTTGCAGTACATTTGACATAGATGCCAGAATGTAACACCTTGCCATCTCATCTGCTTTCATCCACTTCCTATAACTCTCTCTCTCCTCTTCACTAGAATTCTCACTAGGCTTAGGAGGGCAGATCTCAAAGAGTACAAATTTGTAGTCCTCAGCAGTTAGGACAATGTCCAGGTTCCGTTTCCAATCAATGTAGTCAGGGTCTGTAAGTTTGTTTTCTTTCAATATTACAGCAAGTGGGTTAAAAGCCATTTTGAAAATCCTGAGAATCACAATGATCAAAACTTTAGATTTCAAAAATTATTGATTCCTCAAACAATAAAATTTAAAATCAACCAACACCGAGAATATCGTATGCCACGATAGTGTCGACGTATATGAATTCTACATTTCTAGGAGGAGGTTCAACCCATTAATTTTATTATCTTGTCAACCTAAGTTTTTGACAAATAAAAGTAATAGTTGGTTCCTCTTCGGCCCTACAAGTAATAGTAGTGACTTCGATAGGAAGGATACTATTAATGCATCTAAGTATTCACCATTACACGATACTAATGCAATTATCTAGGATTATGTGTCGTCCGATGGGGAAGATCACATGCTCCTAAATAACTTCCTATAACCATGTTTGACCTAGTGATCCACGAATCAAACTCATCTAATATGGAGGAAGGCACTCAAAGCCAACACGCAAGTTTGCTCGCATCACATGTCAGATTTGTAATGGAGGCCATGAGACTCTTAGAGCCCCCTCCCACTTAGTAATTTAGAATTGAGGAATTTTCAAGCACACACAACATGCATATAAACAAAAAGTAATAAATAAGAAAATCTAATTTTCCAACTATTATGTCTTTTGTTCTCCAATATGCCTCCAGTCGTGTCGCCACCTCGCCTCCTCCTCCAATGACCATTCGCAAGCCTCATCTATGAATGAGCTTCGAGCTGAGATAAAAAGCTATTTTAATTTACGTGCTTCGATCCTATACTCTACGAAGGAGTGTACAAAAAATCTAGATCGAATGTAAATCAAAATGCGCGGCTAAACAATTGTCGTATTTAATTACAAAAATTAAATACTAAATTTAGCCTCGTCAACCCCGAGGATTCAAATAAAATTACACACATGCACATACAATCACATAAACAATATATTAAGCCATAATAGTTGGATCATGTGCCTGCAACCAAAGAGTTAGCCTACGCACATCCTACTATTATCCGGCATAATAAAATGTATGATAAGTGCAAAATTATAACCGAATCCAAAACACAAAATCGAAAACCATTGGCTCTGATACCAATTGTTGGATTCCTGGTCGTGGATGCGAAACCTCTCCATGCTCCCGGATTAAAATTTCTTCAATCCGAATGGAGAACAATTTTTCACATGACCAACTCATCATCGTGCTATACGATTCGAGCGACCGCTTGAACAAACATATTATTCTAGCAATCAAACTTGTCCAACCGATTAGCCATGGAATAGACGATGAGTGGATCACCGGTTTTTGTGTTTATCATAGGGGTGTCTAAGATAATTAATTAACATAATTAATTAAACAATATGATAATACAAAAAAGATTAAAGGAAAGGAACCAAACAAGAAGATATACCTCTCGTTTACCTCGCAATCTTCTATTGTATGACCCAACCTCTTCTTGGGCGTCAAGTGGGAGACGATCTTCCAAGAAATTAAATCACCAAGACACGCCTTCTTCCAATCCCTAGCTTGGCCAAAACAGGGACCCCTTCTTCAAGCTCTTGCCGATCACAAAGGAAGAGCAAGTCTTCCTCACCTTGCACCGCGAACCACCAACTAAGCTCCTCCGCCTTGTGCCGCCGGCCAACTCCAAGCCTCAAGGATGCACCGGTGAAAGGAGGAAGATTAGAGGAAGTATAAGAAGATGAAGAAGATGAGAAAAACCGAAACCTAATCACCTTTCTCTCTTCTTCTAACTTGTGGTGCCAAATCACCACAAGTTTCCTTTCTTTCTCCTTGCGCCGCTGGTTCTAGCCTCCTTAGTGGATGAACTGGCCAAGGAGAAGAAGAACAAGAAGTAGAAGATGGCTCACCCTCCTCCTACACCTCCTTGTTGCCGCCGGCCAAGAGGGTTGTGCCATAAACCTAGGAGAGAGAAGGGAGAGAGGGAAAGGAAAGGCTAGGGTTTTGGTACTGGATTAGTTGCCTTGGTCTCATGACTCCGTGAGGTATTTATAGGCTACAATAGGGACCATAAGGAGGAGTTGGGTCTTGGCCACCTAATGGATCAAGGCCCGATCCATTAATGATGATCCAATCCACTAAAGGATCATCATTGAACTACCTCACGAACTCCCATATTTAAATATGGGCTCCACCTATTATGAGGACAAAATTTTTCCCATGTTTAAGATATCGAATGCCCATTAATTAATTAAATTATTGACAATTTAATTAATTAATATCTAACTCCATGAGTAGTATCACTCAACCTTATCATCATGTCGAACCAAGTCCACTTGCAGGATTTAACATGATGAGCATTATGAGCTCCACAAGGGGGCATCGTCAACTTGATGCATCAGGACATGGTTTGCTTCTATAATCATGGCACACCATGAAAATAATATTATTTCCCAATTTACCATGCCTATCGATTTGACCAATAAATCATGCCCATTGGTAAATTAAAGAAATAAATATTAAATACATGTGTGCGTTATTATATCAGGATTAAGAGCATGTACTCCATAATAACTGAGGTCTGATTAAATTATATAGTCAGTATAAATTGAATCACCTCTATGTCGGTCCTGCTCAATACACACAATGTGTACTAGTGTAATTCAATGGTTATGACAAACCAATACTAAATTACACTACAACCATGCCAATGGTTTGTCCAGAACCATCTAGGTTGTGAGCCTCTACTTATACTCTACAAGAGACTGATAACATAATCTTCGGTGTGACACAACACACCATGTTATCTACAACGTAAAGTATTAGATAATATGCACCTAAATAACCAATATAAATATGCAAACAATGATCCTATGATTTTCATTCAAAATGTAGATGTCCATACAAAAGCTAGGCTTTTAGTATACATCCTAACAGCCTCGAGATGGGGGATTCCCGAGACCATTTCGAGTAGACATACTCTTGAGAATCGCTCCAGGAAGACACACGCCCGAGATCACCTCGGGAATGCGAGCGCCGGGACCTCCCCCCCCCCCCCAGGCCAAAGGACCCCGAGATAACCTCGAGGCAACGGAGACCAAGGAGCACTCGACCACAAGTAACCGTCCCCTTTCTTCGAAGCTGGGGATAATCATCACCAATAATTATAGGATAATCATGACCCATAATACGCGGTCATTAAAGCCTTAATCATCACAACGGTCTAGATTTAATGGCTATGACGGCTGTTACAATGATTATCCAGTAACCGACAATTGAGGGGACGTGGAGAACAACGTGGGACACATATGACGGTTACCTCTGGTATAAAAGGTACCCCAACCCCGCAGGTAAGGGGTTACACACATTCTAACTCATACATTTCTGCTTGTTTCCTTCCATCTCCTAAAATCAGGCACTGACTTGAGCATCAAAGTGGGCTCTGCCGGACAACCTCCGACTTGTTCCCCTAACTCTCATGTTAATCTCGCAGGTTGGAAGCTCTTCCTCGTTCGTCATCATCCTCGTGGGCTAAACCCTGGTGACTGGACGTCGACATCGATTCCTTCTGGAACAAAAACATTATTATGTTTAAACATTATTTTGAAAATAGATTTTCAATAAAATATTCCAAAGATTTTGAAATCATTTTCAATGACATTTATCAATTGATTAGTCTTTATCATCTCACCCATTCTAAATGTCACAGTACAAACAAGCATGGTTGTCTTATGGGTGTTGTGAGAAGCTTGACTAATTTTTCTTAATTTTAATTTTATAGATTGCTTGACCTTGAGTTAGATTCATGTTTAACAATTAGTAAATTGAGAATAAATTTCTATAATCGACTTCCAGGTCTTGGTGAGGCACAAGGGCCTTCTATGGTCGTAGCCTTATTGGATCATCAACCCATTCCTAGACAAAGCCTTTTAAAGAAATGATACTTTCAATTTACTCTTTTGAAAACTTTGGTCTAACTAGTCTAGGATGTGGTGAGATAGCTTCAGCTAGTTCCACTTAGCTAAGGCGACCAGGTCGGGTACTCCTTACCCTTCCTAACTTCCTAGACCAAGCTTCCCTAACGTACTATCATCTCGCCCCACCCTGGTACTATGTTAGGCACGAATCAATCAATCTTTTTCCTATCTAGCCATTCTAGGTAGAAAAGTAAACATGAATGACATGGCAAATATATAAGAAACAAAAGTAAACTGATGCATGAGCAAGACAGTTATGCATGAATCAATCAAGTCAAATAGTTTTAATTTGGTTTCTAATAAAGTATCAAATTCTTCATTTGATACAAAACGTGTGAACCCGCAAATATGTCAACCCATTTTAACATATTTATTATTATTAAGTTAAATGTTTCAATTGAGTAGGATTTTATTTAGTTTCATATTTGAAGATAATTAGAATTTAGTTCGTGGATTTTATTGAATTAAGAATTGAATTTGTTATTAAAGTTGAATTGTTGATTAATTATGATTAAGAGTTAATTAAGTTTTTAAGTTGTTAAAGAATTAATTAAAGTTTAATTTATTAAGAATTTATAAAAATTTAAATTGTTAAGAGTTATTTAAAATTTAAGTTATTAAAATTTAAGAATTAATTAAAAATTTAAGATGTTAAGAATTAATTAAAAATTAAGAAGTAATTAAAATTTAACTTGTAGAATTAATTAAAGATTAAGTTGTTAAGAATTAATTAAAGTTTAAATTGTTAAGAATTAATAAAAGTTTAAATTGTTAAAAATTAATTAAGTTTAAATTGTTAAGAATTAATAAAAGTTTAAGTTGTTAAGAATTAATTAAATTTAAAATTTTTAGGAATTAATTAAATTAATATTGTAAAGAATTAATTTAGGTTATTAAATTTGTGATTAATTTTGGGTCTAGTTGCATCATTTTCGTTAATTCAAAAATCTCTGGTTCATCTATTATTTCTTTTGTATTTGAGTTTTCATGTTTGTTTAATACTTCTACTTTATTTGAATTTTTATAAGTTTTATTAAATATAGCTTATATTTTAATAAATTCATCTTCATCTTCATCTTCATTTTCAGAGTTATATTTAAAATTATTAATTAAAATTGTATCATTATCATCACAATAGGTAGAATAATTTTCAAAATTATTAATTAAGGTTGTAGCATTATATTCAAAAATAGTAGAATTATTAATTAAGGGTTGAATATTATTATCACCATTATCTTCAGAAATAGGAAATAAGTTGAGTATTATCATCAATATTATTTTCAAAAATTTAAGAATTATCAGCAATAATATTAACCAATATTTCATCGTTATCCTTAGAATTATAATAATTATTAGAAATATTATTAATTAAAATTTCATCACTATCTTTAGAATTATCAGAATTATTAGAAAGATTATTAATTGAAGTATTAGAATTAATTTCAAAGATTTTAGCATTAATATTAAGGATTAAGGAATTAATATTTGATATTTTAATATTGTCAATGTTGGATCCATTACTAGCTAATTTGTTATGCAATACATTTAATTTATTGTGTAAATTATCTAACTTAACAGAAGAATTGTGTAAATGTGCAGGAATTTGAAAAATATTATTACAAAAATTAACCTTTTTTACTTCCATTACCGTAGTCGCATTTCATGGCATTGAGGATCGTGTCATTTTCCTGTCTGGGCACTGGTTCTTGTAGTGTCCCTGCTTTTGACACTTGAAACACCGGATATGACTCTTGTCCCTCCGGACTCCTGGCGTCGATTCCTTCATTGCCGCTGGTGGTGAAGTACGAATCTTACGAGTAGGACACTGGTTTTTATAGTGTCCTCTCTCCCTGCACTTAAAATATATTATATGAAATTTAAAATTGACATAATTGAAAATATAACTTTATTCACCCTTGTACCCCTCAATTCCTGGTCTTCTTTGCTCCTTCGGCGGTGTAACGACCCGGAAAATTTTCTTAATATTTTTTTAAAATATTGAGCATGACTAGATAATTTTCCAAGGGATCTAGAGATATTAACACGAATTTTTACCTAGAAATCCATGATTTTTCCATGTAAATTGGGGAAATAGGCACTAATGGGCCTTATATAGGCTTTCTAGTACCATGATTATTGGTGAATTTTAGGTAAAAATTTATAGAAATATAAAGGGATTTTAATAAGAAATATTAACATAATTATGGGGGAATTTTTAAGGGATTTTTGAAAAATACTAGGAAAATAAAATAAAAATAAGTGGAAAAAAATTGTGCATGCACCAAGGATTGAACCTTGGACCTCATGTACAACCATGCATGCTCTAACCAATTCAACTAGCAAGGGAGTGCTATGAGGAAATGAAGTGGATTATGGTTAAGGCTTAGGGGGAAATGAAGAGACACCATGACTCTTCACTTACCCTCCTTGATGAGTTATAAAGAGAGGCATGGGGGGGGGGGGGGGGGGTTACTTCTCTTCTTCCATCAAGTCACCATTCTTCCTCCCTCCCTCCTCATTCTAGCCGAAACCCAAGGAGAGGATTTCCCTTGGAAAAAGTTCAACCAAGGCTTCATCCCCCAAGATCCAAGGTTTCTACAAGGATACAAAGGCTAGGGGTGGTCAAGAGGCAACAAGATCTCTATCCTTCTCCCAAAACTAAGGTCTATAATCAAGATCAACCAAGGTAAGACTCCCTCACCTGTGGTATAATAGTTCCTTTATGATTTTTAGCATGATATAAAGTTGGTTTTGGGATTTATATTGAAGAAACCATGAGGTGGGACCTTATGACTTTCGGCCCTTAGGGTTTTTGGGTCCAAAATTATGTTAAAAATATTTCTCATGCTTTCTAATGTTTTTTCCATGATGAATATAAGTTAAAATGAGATTTGGAGAAATTTTGGGGTACCCTAGGACCTCCTAGGGTTTCGGCCAACCTCAAGAACCCATGGGTAGGGTTGGGTCTAAAACTTCAAGTATGTGTTTTATGTATTATCATGCTATAAGGGAGATTGAGGGTGACTTATGTGAATTTTCACAAGGTCTTGTGACCCTTGTAAGTTTCGGCCAAGAAGGGTCTAGGGCAAAAAGGTTAGGACTTCCCTCAAGCAAGGGTCTTAATGGCCCTATGGTAGGGTAGGGTTGGTGTTTAATGGTTGATTGGGGTTTTTATGGAATTTTTCCATGTACTCATGGACTTGGAGGGTTTCAGCCAGCCTTATGAAGAGGGGCTAAAGGTTAGGGTTAGCCCTAATTATGAGCCCTAATGGCTCCCCATGATCTTATAAGTAATGTATGGTTGGTTCTTTACCTTATGCTATCTTACATGTTAATTGAATGATGGAACCCTTCCCTATAGGTTTCGGCCAAACAAAGGAATTTAGGGTTTGGATGGAGTTAGGGTTTGAAGAATGATGGTTTATGGTTTATCATGAAGTATATATAAAGGTTCAAGCATGTGGTAGAAATTAAGTTACCTATAACTCTAACTCTAAGCACCATGTTCCATGTTTGTATGTTTATGATTGGATGTCATGCTTAATAGGGTTTGTTTATGAATGTCTTATGTCCTATGCCATGTACTTTAATGGTAGATAGTATGTTTATGGAAGTCCTACCCATGCATGCTTGAGATAGATACCATGCTTATGTATGAAATGCAATGTTTACCTTATGTATCATGATCATGCAAGTTCTATGGATTAAGATAAATGTCTATGCAAACATGTCATGTTCAATGAATGTAATGCAATGTTTACCTTATATGCCATGATCATTCAAGCTCTAGGAATAAGAATGATGTGTATGAAAGTAGGCCATGTTCTATGAATGAAGAGGCATGTAATGTTTATAAATGAAGATGCATGTTATGTTGAGGAATGAAAGTGCATGCTATGTTTTATGAATAAAGATGCATGCCATGTTATGAATGATGACACGGTCGATGGTCAACGGTACGACGGTCGTGAGGACCGGTAAATGGGTCGGTAAATGGGCCGGTAGACGGGCCGGGTCGTTACACATGCTATGTTTATGAATGAAGATGCATGCCATGTTATGAATGAAGATGCATGCCATGTTTTATGAATGAAGATGTATGTCATGTCTTATGAATGATGAAGTATGTAAAGTATTTTACTTTATGAATGAGCTTGTACCGGACCGAAGTATGGGTCCAAGGGATGTGCACCTTAAGAACGCCCCGGTTCTGGACTACCGACTATGCTATCCACGGTTCTGGCACTACCGAAGCTGTGCAACAGGGATGGGCACCTTAAGAATGCCCCGGTTCTGGGACTACCGACTATGCTATTCTTACCCTAGTAGGTCGGGGCTCGTGACCTCGTATTTACTTAGGGATGCGCGCTTATGATGTATGTATGTGGTACAAGTCGGGGACCCCCAATGATGTTATGATGATGTTTAAGTATTTAAAAGTATGTTTTAAAAGTTAAGCATCCTTATGTATATGCATTATACTCATGCATTCATTCATGTTATGCATTATGCCATGATAGTAATATCTTATGCTTATGCTTCATGTCAAGAAATATGCATGATAGTAAATGATTATGTTATGATCATGTTAAGAAGATGTCATATGCTATGTTAGGAAGCATACCTATGTTCATGCCATACAGGTTGGTTCATACCTTATGTTTATGTTTATGCCAAGTATTATGCCATGCTATGAATGTTCCTTATGTTTATGTTTATGCCAATTATTATGTCATGCTACGAATGTTCCTTACATTTATGTTTATGCCAAGCATTATGCCATGCTACGAATGCTTTATGTTTATGTTTATGCCATGTATCATGCATGTTAAGAATGTTTAATTTATGTTTATGTTATGCCATGTATTATGCATGTTAAGAATGCTTAGTTTATGTTTATGTTATGTCATGTATCATGCCATGAAAGTTTATTTATAGTTATGTTCAAGTATGAAGTTATATCTATGTTTCATGTGCTTATGATTAAGTGATGAATGGTTTTAGTGAGTAGGAAAGAGTCTTGCTAAGCCTGTGTGCTTATAGTCTTATTTCCTTATACCGCAGATCACGCAAGGGGACTGTAAGGAAGCAGCAGGAGGGCAAGAATGCATGTGTGTGGTAGTGACTTGGCCACGAAAACAATATGTTTATCGGTCTTATGCTAGAACTTTATGGTTGCTACTTATGTGTTTGAATAATGACTTATGCGACTATATGACATGATGCTAAGTATGACATGATGCTAAGTATGATATGATGCTAAGTAGGAAGTTAATATGCCAAGTTCTCATGTCATTATGTTAGGAATGGTAGTAGGGCATGTATGTGTAAGTCTTAAAGTTATTCCGCTGCCTTATGATGTCTACATGCCCTAAGTATGTTAACGTAACGCCGCTTTATGGAAAGAAAAAAAAAAGCGGGCGTTACAGGCGGTTAGTCTGATAAGAGCCACCTGCTCTGATACCAATTGTGGGATTGATGTCAGTCGAGAGAGGGGGTGAATATCGACTCAAACTTATTTGTGGAACTTCATCGTTCATTCGATCATCTTTCTATCAGAATGTTAGTAGGCAATGGAATAATAAATAAAGAAAATAAACAACAGACAGTAGACACGCAGGATTTATTTACTTGGTTCCCAACCCCCCAGAGTCAGTACGTCCAAGGCCTATGTACTCAGTGTGAGTCCACTATTGATCTACTTTCTAAAATTTTCGGAGGCGGAGAATACCCGTCTTATAGTGAAATTTAACAAGCACAAATAAATAAACTTAAGTACAACTTGAAACTACACGCAAACCAAACAAGTCGACGATCTCGATCACTGTAGAACTCCGAAGCGTCACGCACTTTCTCATGGAGCCTCCTTGGTGACAGATCTTTGTTTGAGCATTTTTGCTTTGCACAGAATCACTGAGCGGATGAAAAACCTGATGTCTTGAAGTGAGGGGTCTTTTTATACTATGCTCTGGGGCGCCTGATAAGCTTCCGGGGTGCCTAACATGTGGTCAAAAACTGATTATAGCAGCTAAATCGTCATAGGGATAAGCATCCCTTCCCAAACGCCTGGGAAGCTCTCAGGCGCCTGGTAAATCAGGCGCCTAGCCATACTGGGAGCATGATATGAATCAGGCGCCCAGGAAGCTTTTCCCAGGTCCATGTTTTTCATGCGATGCTCTCCTATCTTGCCTCCAACTCCAGGTACCTGCAAGACAACATAACATACAACAAGACAAATAATCTTAAGCTTTAATTGATTGGTTCTGGCTTTGGATTTCAACTAAAATCCTAGGTCAAATTGACGTCTACTGTTCCCTTTCCCGAGGAACACGTCCTCACCTACTCCACCCTGGAGAAGTTACCTTTTGCCAACCGAGACCTCAAGTTGGACTTTTACTCAGCCTCCGAAAACCTGGATCTCGAGACGTCCGACCCCGACCCGTCTCTACATCAGTCCGCTATCCCCGCTTGGCTAAGTCTCTACTTCTGCCCTTTGTCAAACCGATCAAACCTAGGTTATCTTACCAAATATCATGTCCTATTTGGCTAACCCGTTGTCACATTGACTAGACCTTAGTATATTGTCAAACATCGAAACACTAGAGGTTGACTGTTCATAACTATTGCACTGCACCAACAGATTAAACTTTTAGGTCCTAATCATTTCACCCATTTCTATGTGACAAAATAGGTATCTGTTTTATGAGATGCATTAATTTTACCTTTGAATTTAAGTTAAAACTATGATTTGATTGAACCTTGTGTTAGATTTAAGTTTAGCAATTAGTAAATTGAAAATATATTTCAATAATTGGCTTTTAGGTCTTGGTGAGGCACAGGGGTCTTCTTAGTTATCGGAGAAATGACCCTTTCCTAGACTAAGCCTTTTAAAAAAAATTTATTTTCAAATTACTCTTTGAGAAACCTTGATTTAACTAGTCAAAGATGTGGCGAGGTAGCTTCGGCTAGTTCCACCGGACTAAAAAGACCACATAGGGTATGTCTTACCCTACCTGACTCTTTAGACAAGCTTCCCTAAGTATTATCATCTCACCCCACCCTAATACTATTAGATATGTATACTAAAAGACTTGCTCTTTTTATATATAAGATCATCTATATTTTGAGAAGACAATCACAACAACACTAGATGCGTGTTTACATTAGTATATACATAAAAGTCCAATACTGTGCACTGTAGATAACATGGTGTGTGGTGACACATGGAAGATCGTGTTATCGGTTCCTTGCATAGTACAAGCAAGAGGCTCACAACTGAGATGGAGTTGGACAAACCATCGGGATAGTTGTTGTATAATTAGGTGTGGTTTGTCTTGACCACAGAATTGTACTAGTGTGCTTTGTGTGCATTGAGCAGGACCAAAACCAAAGGTCATCCAATTTATACTAACTTGATAATTGGATTAGACCTCGGATTTATTATGGAGTACAATCCTTGAATCTCGATTTAATAACGGGCACATATTATTAATATTTATTTCTTTGACTTACCAATGGATGAGATTTATTCTGTTAAATCGATAGGCCCGGTAAGTTGGAAAATAATATTACTTATATGGTGTGCCATTGATTATTGATGGAATCTGTGTCCTAGTGAGTCAGGATGATGATGCCCCCTTGATGAGCTCATAAGGATTCTCATGTTAAACCCTGCAGGTGTATTTGATCCAACATGATGATAAGGTTGAGTGGTACTAGTCATGGAGCCAGAAGTCGATTAACTAAATTGTCAGTAATTTAAATTAATTGACGAGCATTCGATATCTTAAATATGGGGGGATGGATGACTCATAATAGGTGGAGCCCATTTGAAAATGTTGGGGTTGGTGAGGAAGTTCAATGGAGATCCTTTAGTGGAATGGATATTCATTAATGGATTGGTTTTAGATCCATTAGTGAGCCAAAACCCTACTCCTTCTCTTGGTCCCTACCTTAACGCTATATAAACCCCATGGGATTATGAAACCACGGCTTAATCATCCAATTAATCAACCCAAGGCCTCTCTCCTCTCCTTTTCTCTCTCCAAGGGCTTGTAGCCGGCGCAAGAGAAGGAGACCTTCTCCTTCTCTTTTCTTTATTTTTCCTCCACCATCTCTTGGTCGATGCTAGCATAGACAAGGAAGGGATCGCTTCTTCCTTTAGTGGTGCTCGGCGGTGAGAGAGGGGCGGTCGGCAGCCGGTGGGAGGCGGCACAAGGTGGACTTGCGGCGGCGCCACAAGTTTGGAGTGGTGGAGGTTTTTGGCCAAGTTTGGGTTGGAGAGAAGCGTGATTCTCTCCTTCATCCTCTTCATTACCTTCCTCCCTTGGACTGCCTTGTGGCCGGCGTGAGCTTGGAGGCTCTCGGTGGTCGGCGGCGCAAGGAATAGGGGAGAAGGTCTGCGGTTTCCAAATCCTAGGGTTTGGGTTTGGCTTTGGCGTGAAGTGCTGATTCTTTGGAGAGCCTTGGTGATCCCGGTTCTTGGTAGCTCATCGCCCACTTGACGTCCGAGATGGGAGGGACATAAGGTAGAAGGTTATGAGGTAAAGGAACGTATAACTCTCTTCCTTGGTTCCTTATTTTGTCTCGTCATTTCATGTGAAAAATTAATTGATTATTGTGTTTGATTAATTGCTAATTAATGTTCAATAATTAATTAATTGGCCCTGATTATAAACACAAAAACTGACGATCCACTCATCGTCTTTTCCGCGGTCATTTGGTTAGGAGAATAACAAGGCTCGATCTTTGTGATTGGTCAAGTTGTAATTCAATTCGTACCAAACGATACGATGACGAGATGGTCGGTGGGAGACGGGTCTCCATTCAGATTAACTTTTTTTTAATCCGTAGACAAGGTGAGGTCTCTCAAGGGCACCCAAGTATTCTTTAGGGAAACCTGTCAAGCCATACCCATTAATTGGTATCAGAGCAGAGGTTTCCGGTTTTGTGTGTTTAGGATTGGTTAATTTTTTATATTTTTCATACATTTTATTTTGTTGGATGATATGTCGATGTGCGTAGGCTAACTTTGTGTTGTAGGCACTAGATTCCAACTTATCATGGCCAAATATTTGATATGTGTGATTGGTTGTGCAATGTTTTGTAATTAATTAAATCCTCAGGGTTGACGAGGCTAGGTAGTATTTAATTTTTGTAATTAAATACGGCACGTGTTTAGCCGAACTTTGTGTTTACTTTTCAATCTAGATTTCATGTACACTCCTTCGTGGAGTATAGGATCGATGATGTAAATAATTATCTAGTCATCTCGGCTCAGTGATCCCCTCAAGGTGGCTTGCGCATAGAGTAGGGAGGAGCGGACGAGGTGACGACACGACTGGTGGCGCATTGGAGACCAAGGCCATGAAAAGTTTGAAAATATAGGATTTTCCTTTTTTATTATGTTGGTTATGTGCTTGTCGTGTGTGTGCTTGTTAAAATTTCTCGAAATCAATAACTAAGTGGGAGACGGACCCTAAGGGTCCTGTGGCCTCCATTACAATCCGATAAGTGATGTGAACAAGTCTGCGCGTCGGCTCTGAGTGTCTTCCTCCCCATCGGATGGACTTGTTCTGCGGATCACTGGGTCGGAAAAGACTATAGAAAATTATTGAAGAGTGTGTGTACTTCCCCATCGGAAGGCACATAATCGGAAATAATTTTCTTAGAGTCGTGTAATGGTAAACACTTAGATGCGAAAAATAGTATCCTCCCCATCGGAGTCATTGCTATTATTTGTTGGGTTGAAGTAAACCAACTATTTATCTTATTTGTCAAAATATTTGGTTGACAAGATAGTAAGATTAATGGGTAAAACTTCCTCTTACGAATGTAGAAATTCGTATACGTCCACACTATCGTGGTATGCAAATTTCTCAGTGTTTAGAGGTGTTGGTTGATTTCAAAAATTTATTGATATGAGAAATCAATTTATTTTCGAGTGCTAAAGTAGTATATATTGTGATTCTCAGGATTTTCAAAATGGCCTTTAATCCCATAGCAACCATACTTAAGGAGAACAAACTTACTGGACCCAATTACATTCACTGGAAAAGAAACCTAGACATTGTCCTTACTGCTGAAGAGTACAAATATGTGCTCTTTGAGAACTATCCCGATAAGCCTAGCGAGAACTCTAGTGAAGAGAAGAGGGAGCGTTACAAGAAGTGGATCAAGGCAGATGAGATGGCGCGGTGCTACATTCTGGCATCTATGTCGAATGTACTGCAACATCAGCATCAGACCATGCCCACTGCTAGTGACATGATGCTAAACCTCAAGGAGCTCTTTGGGCACCAGGGTCGGCCCGCAAGGCAGGTTGCGATGAAGAGCTTGATGACGACTACCATGGTCGAAGGGACACCCGTAAGGGAGCATGTCCTTAAGATGATGGCCCACCTCAATGAGATTGAGGTACTTGGAGCACAGATCGACGGGGAAACCCAGGTCAACATTATACTCCAATCTCTGCCTAGGAGTTTTGAGCAGTTTTGGCTCAACTACAATATTAACAAACGTGAATATACGTTGGGGGAACTGCTAGGAGAACTCCAGGCGGCAGAGTGGTTGTTTCGTCAGAGTTCGCAGGCCTTAGTGACTTAGAGGGTTTCTACTTCTGTGCCGAAAGGCATGAAGAAGTAGAAACAAGGTGGGTTCAAGAAGGCAGTAGCAGCAGCATCGCAGGGACCACGAACTGGCGTGAAGAAGCCGAAAGGCAAGTGCTTCATGTGTAAGCAAACTGGACACTGGAAGGTGAACTGTCCCCGTCGTCAAGACAAAGGTATTTCTTCGTGTTTAGTCGTTGAAACATGTTTTGCGGTGCTATCTACCAGTACCTGGTGCGTAGATACGAGAGCCACTGATCATGTCTGCAATACTCTGCAGGGGTTCCAGGAAACCCGACGGCTAGCTGATAGGGAAATCGTCGTCTACATGGGCAATACTACGAAGGTGGCAGCAATTGCAGTGGGAGATTATTATTTATCGTTTGAGAGATATAAAGTGTTGGTCTTGAGAGATTGCTTATATGAACCTCTTTTAGAAAGAATTTAATTTCGGTTTCTAAATAAATAAAGGATGGATATTTTATTGCTTTTAATAATAGAGTTGTTATAAAGAGAAATAGAGAGATTATCTGTTCGGGTACTATGGTTGGCAATCTGTATACTCTAGAACCAAAAATTCCCACGATGCAAATAGAGGCCAATAGCTCATTATCTAACCTAAATAAGTGAAAGGAACCTTCTAAAATGAACCAGACATATCTTTGACATCTTAGGCTTAGTCATATTAACCATATTAGGCTTCAGAGGATGATAGCCGATGGGCGCTTGGGTTCATTGGTGGTGGAAGACTTCCCGACCTGTGAGTCTTGCTTAGAAGGTAAGATGACCAAGAGGCCTTTCAAGGCTAAGGGGTATAAGGCCAAAGATGTGTTAGAACTAGTTCATTCTGATTCGTGTGGTCCTATGTCCATCCAAGCTAGAGGTGGCTTTGAGTACTTCGTCACTTTTATTGATGATTATTCAAGGTATGGATACATTTACCTGATGCGCCGCAAGTCTGAGTGCTTTGATAAGTTCAAAGAATTCAAGGCTTATGTCGAGAAACATCGAGGTAAAAGTATCAAGACACTGCGATCAGATCATGGTGGCGAATACCTCTTGGGTGAGTTTAGGGCCTACTTATTGTTAGATCATGTACGTCTTGCTAGAGGGGGGGTGAATAGCAATTTCTTGATTTCTTCCTACAAAGTTAGCATGCGCAAGTGGAATCAACAATAATAAAATCAAACAACGCTAACACAAACCTATTTACGTGGTTCGGAGATGACGATCCAACTCCACGACAGTCCGTAAGGTGGACGATCCCTCGATCCTTCGGCGGATCACTCCCCGAATGCCCTCCGGCTAGCTCGTGTAGCTCCTTGTGGGTGGAGAAACCTTGCCACAATCTCGAACACACTATTTGAGCACCAATGACTACTAACAAGCCCTAACGAAGCTTGTTTCGTCAGAGTTTTCCAGCCAAACCCGAGCCTCATTAAATAAAGCTCAAGGCTGGAAAACACCCTACCAGTCCACTGCCCCAGGGCAGTCGACTGGTCCCACTGAAAATCGACCGTTGCAGCTCAACGTTCGAATTTTCAGCCCACGCAACCAGTCATGACCAGTGGACTGCTGCCAGAGCAGTCGACTAGTCCAGGGTCGACTTCCTTCTGTGAGTTTATGTTCCTGCTAGCAGTCGACTGTTATATTACCAGTCGACTGCCCAGCTTACAAGGACACTCCTCCTCACTCCGAAGACCCTCCTCCACGTGTGCTGATAACTACCATTTTGTTAATCAAATTAGGCTCTCAAATTCATGTTTTGATCCCTTTTTATATGTTTAAGTTTGTATTTACATTAGGTTCCATGATATATATCTATTTTAGCTTTTGGATTCAATTCTTTCTAAATTTGAGATATTGTGGCATTAAAATTTGATCTAATTATGTAGGCTTTGAATGATCATAGACCTAGATCAGATTGGATCGAGTTTGAGCTAGAATTGGATTCGGATCAAGATGATCAAGCATTGGATTAATTTGGGCCATCTGATCAAGAAACGGGAAGATCTGAGCCATTTGTCAACTTCTGATCAATCCGAGTTAATGATAGAGTTAATCATGGCCACAGATCAAGATCTGAAAGTTTGGTCCAAATCAGAAGTCATCCGACCGTTGGATCAAGCTCGAGAGGGTCTAAGCCGTCCATTCCAGAGGCAGTGAGATCTGAGCCATCCGTTATAGATCTGATAGTTCCCAGCTGAGGAGGAGCAGATCCTGACCATTGATAAAGATCTGGAAAGTTTGATTCAGATCTGAGATGATCCAACCGTCGGATGAGGCGAGGACGATCACAACCGTTCATTTCTAACAGATAAAACAGAAACTTCTCCGCTCAGATCGGGGTCGACGTGTGTTCCAGTTCTTCCTGTTCTTCACAGTTCATCGCTTTCTTCTTCGATCTCTTTGCGCGACCACTGCAGATCCAAGTCACTTTCTAGATTTCGAATCACAAGATTGATTTCCCGAGAAGTTGCGATTCCATCTCGTCGCTGCCAAGCTCCGGTGAGGGTTTTGCCAGAGTTTTCTTCATCCGATCAACTCCTGATTGAACGTCTTCATCGATCGGAGTTCTCAGAGCATTCAGAGGGGTTCTCTGAAGATCTTTGAGCATTCCGGAGCCACAATCGCCATCCGATCCATCGAGAAGGAGGAGATCAGAAGAAGAGTTCAGCTGCGCATCAAACCAACGCAAATCGACAGCGGGAATTGGTTTCTTTTTTGATTTTCGAGCTAGGGGGTTCTTCGCTCAACTCTTATGTGATGGCAAGATGGAATTCTTAGTTAAGAACTTGATCTGTAGTTTAGATATTGATTCTGTACTCATTTCTGTAATCGTTTTACTCTGTATCAGTACACTTGTAGAAACTGATCGATCTGTTCGATTGATCAGATAAGCCACTGATCGGACTGATGTACCGATCCAGACTGCATCTGATCGGTCATTGCGACCAATCAGGCTTGTATCTGATCGGTCTATCGACCGATCAGGTAGTTTTCCAGCACATTTCAGCCCTGTTTCTTTTGGATCGAGAGAATACGATAGAGGGGGTGAATATTGTAAATTGTTTCGGATTGAAAAAGAGAATACGCAGCGGAAAACTTAAAACTAAATCACACACAAACACCAAGATTTTACATGGTTCGCGGTCGGCTCCTACTCCAAGGCCCACGGTCGTTGACCGTTTACTGCGGGCAATTGTATATATGCGCAAAACAGTTTACAAACAGATATTACAATTGCAGTACAGTAAACTTAAAAGGACAGCTCTTCGTTACCTACGTCCGATGTGGAATGTATCTCGGAGCAGAGGGATGTCGTCGGTGCTTGTATCTCGAGTTGGGAGGTTTCCGGAGCAAAGCGTTTGAGTAGAAGAGCGTATTGGCGTTGGAAGCAGTTATTGTTGAAGCCTTGGGGTCGAGGGGCTTTTTATAGCCTCCCGGGGCGCCCTGAACGTTGGGGGCGCCCCCCCCCCCCACGTGTCAGCCGATTCGAGCAAGTCTCGGTCAACCCTTATCCCTCCAGGATCGGGCTGAGGTTTGACCGGGGGTGCCCGGGACGCAGGGGGCGCCCTGGTTTACTCTTTCAGCGGGCTTCTCGGCTGGATAAGTTTTATCCACTTCGTTAGCTTGAGCCCGGGGCGCCCAAGGCATCCAGGGTGCCTGATAACCGTTTTTTGTCGTGTTACGGTTTCAAATACAATTTAATTATCGAACTCCTCTACACTAATGTAGCATAGAGTAACTCGAGTCGTCTCCCAACGAATGTAGTCGGTGCATGATAATTCTCACGATTGTATTTTATTGCTTTTGGTTTTTTTTTTGATATCAAACTGGGGTTTGGATTTTGAACGTTACGACTACAAAAAGAAATAGCAAGCAGTTACGAAATATAGTTTAACCTAACTACAATTGCAATAAAGAAAGCACAACTTGAAATAAAGCATTAACGAAACTAAACACAGAGCAAATTACAGCATTGAAGAAATCTAATCTAACCTAACTTAATTGCATTTAAATGAAAACATGTAACCTAAAGCAATAGGAAAAGCAACACAAAACAAGAGTTAAGCAACTAAGAGATATCGCAGTTGAAAGTAAATGTCTAAGAGGCATTTGACTAAACACAAGATAAGCATACTAAAATGTCTTCAAATAAGTGCAAATTGACATGAGAAAACCCATCCAATATAAGCATTCAACATGAGGATCACTCCAATACATCAAAACATCAATTAAGAATCATCAACAAACAAAAATTAGATGCAAAGATGGCTATTGATTGAAGTTGTTCAAAGAGGCATTCTATCAAACACCTAGTGAGCAAGTATTAAAATAACATGAGTGTATTCCATTCTAAAACATAGAAGATAAAACTTGATACAAGCATTAACATCCAAATTCGAAAATCAACAAGCAAAACATAACTACTCAAATTTTCGAGACTGATCAAACAGAATTTCTGCCAATTAGGTTCTGCCGAAGCTGGGAATTGCTGAGGAGTTGTTGTAAGGGAACTGCCAAATCTGCTTAAGCTGGAAAGAAGTGGTTCTGCTGTGAAGAAATCTGCTGCTATGAAAGAATTGCGTGAAGAAAAACAACTGCTGGATCTAATGAAGAAGAAGCGGCGATGGACTACTGAAATCCAATTGCTGTAATTGAAAACTAGGCTGCTGAGAAGAAATCTCTGGAAAATGGAATCTGAATGCTACTGAATCTGACGAGCTGTGAAAGGAAATAAAACTGCTGAAAACGAATTGCAAGGAAAGAAAACGCTGACGAAAAACTTAATAAAGAAAAACAAATGCTGTAAAGGAATTTGATCGATGGCGTGCGGTGGAGATGGCTGATCGTCTTCTCTCCGAACCCCGAAAGAGAAAGCTGCGGTGGAGCTGCGACGGCTACGTTCGGCTAGAGCTCGGAACCCCCAAAGCCCTAGCTTGTGGTCGTCGGTGATGAAAATGGAGTAAAGTTCTCTCCGAACCCCGAAAGAAAACTCTTCCTCTCTGTCTCCGAACCCCGAAAGAGAAGAGATGGAGCTCCGGCCGGCTAAGATTCGGAACCCCCTAGCCCTAGCTTCGTGCAATGGCCGGAGATGGTGGTGGATGAAGAGGAAGGTGAGTCGCCTGCGTGTGATGGTGTGTGGCCGATCGATACCCTAGCTTCTCTGCGTCTGCCCTTTTTGTTTCTTTGGCTCGGCTGCGCGTGAAGGATGGTCAAGCTCGGGTTTGGCTCAGCGGTTCAGTCCAACCAAGCCAAAGCAACTGGGTTCAGACCTCTTGGTTCGGCACAGCTTGGGTCCAGTCCAGCTCATCAGTTGGTTCAACCCACCCAGCCAGCAGTTGGGTTTAGTCCAGTCAATGGTTCAATCCAGTCAATGTTCAGTCCAGTCAGCCAAGCCACAAGTCAGAAGAGAATTAGCAACGAACGGCTAAGATTGAATTGGCTTCATCCAACGGTCGGATCTCTTCAGATCTGAACCAAACCCCATAGATCCCAATCAATGGCCCTGATCTACCTATCCCCAGCTCAGATTGACCAGATCAGTGCCGGATGGTCCAGATCTTCCCTTTTCTTGAATGGATGGTCTAGAACATCTTGAGCTCGATCCAACGGTCAGATCACTTCTGATTTGGCTGAAATTTTCAGATCTTGATCTCTGGTCATGATTGATTCTATCTTGGACTCGGATCGACCAGAAGTTGACCGATGGCTCAGATCTAGTCGTTCTCTGGAATGGACGGCTCCTATTAATCCAATACTTGATCCTTTTGATCTGGATTCAATCCTGACTCAAGTCTGACCCAATTTGATCTAGGTCCATGATCAATTGAAGCATACAAAATGATATTCAAATTTAGTACCAAAAATATCTCAAATATACAAAGATTAGAATTAAAAGCCAAAATGAAGGGAATACATGAAACCTAATAAAATTGCAAACTTAAGCATATAAAATGTGGATCAAACATGGATGTTAGAGCCGATTAATCAACAAAATGATGGTTATCAGTGCCCGGGAGCATGGGGGCACCCTCCCAGTAAGCTGCCGAAGCGTCTTCTTGCTTAACTTGTTTTGCCTTGACCTTGGGGGCGCCCGGGACCTCCGGGGCGCCCTGCTCAGCTGCTGCCTCTCTCCTTTGAGGCGTTCTGAGCTGCAGAAACACGTTCCTTTGGTCCTACATCCAGGGTTAGTCCAAAACAACACAAAGCAATCAAGTATTAAGTTTATACAGCCTTAGCTATCTTGGTTCTGACATTGGGTCTCCAAAATGGAGCCCTAGGTCGAACCGACGCCTACTGTTCCCTCGACGGGGAACGCATCCTCACCTACTCCTCTCAGGAGAATTTACCTGATGCCAACCGGCTCCTCCGGTTGGACTTTTGCCTAGCCGTCCTTCACCAGGTCTACAGTACCAAGCAATCCTTCGCCTGGTGCCCAGCTGTCCTTCGCCAGGTCTTCGGTTCCAAGCAGTCCTTCGCCTGTTGCCTAGCAGTCCTTCGCTAGGGCTTTGTATCCTAGCATTCCTTCGCCGGGTGCCTAGCAGTCCTTCGCTAGGGCTTTTTATCTTGGCAGTCCTTCGCCAGGTGCCTAGCAGTCCTTCGCTAGGACTTTGTTTCCTGCACACTTAATGAGCATGTTAGATAAACATTACATCTTAACTTTTGAACTCTTTTGCCATTATCAAAACACAAGTTCGATTTGGGTGCTGTCTGCACCATCAATCTCCCCCTTTTTGATTTATGGCAACCCGGTTCAAAAAGTTAAGTTAATCAGAACAGAGGATATAAAAGTTTAGTTTCCTCCCCCTGGAAGGAATCTCCCCCTAGGTTTTTCAAAGTTTGGTGGGGTTTAAAAAATTTCTAAGTCAAAATGATGGAATTTATTTTTCAAAACTTAGAACATTTTTCAAACGAAGTTTTAGAAAACTTAACCAAAATTTGGTTAGGCACTTTGGAAAATTTATGCTTTAAAAAAATTTTCCAGTCAAAAGATTTCTAAAACATTTTCTTAAGTTTTAAGTTCTCAAAAAAAAATTTCAATCTCTTTAGTACTTAGAGGATTTACACTTAGAAACTTTTCTATTAGAGAAGTTTAGAAATAAGTACTTAGAGATTTTTGAACATAGCTTAAGTTTAAGTACTTAGAAATTACTTTGAAAATAGCTTGGGTCAAGTACATAGAATCAATTTTGAAAATAACTTAATTATCTTGAAAACAGTTTTGAAAAAGAACTTAGAGTAAGTACTTTTAAATAGTTTTGTCAAAAAAACTTAGCTTAAGCTTTTTGAAGAAAGGATAATTGTTTAAATTTTGAAAAAAAAAATTAAAGCTCTTCTCTCCTTTCCTATCTCTCCCCCTTTGCCATATATCAAAAATAAAGCAATAGCAATAAAAATAAATTGCATGACAAAAGAATGATGTGTTGTACTGAACCAATTCAAGATATAAACTGAACCAAAGCAATTTCAATTATCTCTTTAGGGTCCTGTCTAACCCATTTAGCTACTTACTAACTGTTATAAACAGTAGTTTTCGCTAGGTTTAGTCAGGTTAAGTGTTCTGTTCAAGTTAGATTTTCTAAACTTGACACTTAACCTGATTGCTGTTTAATTTGTATTTAGTGCCCCAATTACTGCAGATGCACTGATCTACATCTTGAATTAAGGCAAAGACCTAAGCATCTCAATCCATTCTAAGTTATCATTCAAAAGTACCCTAAGGTGCTTGTGAGATGCTAGCTTCTAAATCTATAGGTGCATGCAGTTCTAGGGTTAGGGCCTAGGCTAAGTCTATTTTGCGAAAAAACCCTAGTTTTGAAGGGGGTAGTTTTAAAAACTAAAAAAAATTATTTTAAAAGTGATAAAAAGTTTTTTCGAACTAATTTAAAAGCTGATTTTGAAATTAAGTAAAGCAGTTTTGAAATTCTTTTATAAACTGATTTTAAATCAAGTAAAGCAGTAAGAAAATCAAGAGTAAACCTATTCTACTAAGCATAATCCTAACTGCCTTCTTAGTGAGCTGAACTCAGACTCAGGTAGGGGTTTGGTGAATATGTCAGCTAAGTTAGATTTGGAATCTACATGCTTAAGAACTATCTCACCCCTGGCTACGTGATCTCTTACAAAGTGGTGTTTGACTTCTATGTGTTTTGTTTTGGAGTATTGGATTGGATTCTTAGTCAGATTAATTGAGCTTATATTATCAATGAAGACTTGAGTTTGGGTGTAGTTAAGCTGGAAGTCCTTAAGAGTGTGCATCATCCATAAAAGTTGTGCTACACACTCTCCTAAGGCAACATACTCAGCTTCAGTTGTGGATAGAGCTACACAGTGTTGTTTTCTGCTGCACCAACTTACTAAACTATTTCCTAACAGTTGGCAGCTTCCACTTGTGCTCTTTCTATCTAATTTACAACCAGCATAGTCATAATCTGAGTATCCTGACAAGTTAAAGGTTGAAGTCCTAGGATACCAAATCCCTACATTTAGGGTGCCCTTAACATATCTTAATACTCTTTTTAGGGCTGCTAAGTGCGTTTCCTTAACACAGGTTTGGTATCTAGCACACATACCTACAACAAAAAGGATATCAGGTTTGCTGGCTGTAAGGTATAGTAGACTTCCAATCATACTTCTATAGAGTTTGAGGTCTACTGGTTTACCATCAGGGTCACTATCTATTTTTATGTTGGTGGCCATGGGGGTACTTATGCTTTTAGAGTTATCCATTTTAAATTTCTTTATTAGTTCTTTAGCATATTTGGATTGATGGACATAATTTCCATCCCTAGTTTGTTTAATCTATAATCCTAGGAAAAAGTTGAGCTCACCAACTAAGCTCATTTCAAATTCATTTTCCATTATTTTAACGAATTCTTTTAAAAAATTTGAGTTGGTGGACCCAAAGATTATGTCGTCGACGTAGATTTGGGCAATAAAAATTTCTTTTCCTAGGGTTTTAATAAATAGGGTTGAATCGATTTGTCCTTGTTTAAATTCTTTAGAAATTAGGTAAGTTGATAAGCGTTCATACCAGGCCCTAGGTGATTGTTTTAGTCCATAAAGTGCTTTAGTGAGTTTGTAAACATGGTCAAATCTTTCTAAGTCCTCAAACCCAGGGGCTGTCCTACATAAACCTCTTCCTTAATGAATCCATTTAGAAAAGCTGACTTTACATCCATTTGGTTTAATTTAAATCCTTTATGGGATATAAAGGCTAATAACATCCTAATGGACTCAAGTCTAGCTACCGGGGCATAGGTTTCGTCATAATCTAACCCTTCTACTTGGCTGAATCCTTTCACTACTAAGCGAGCTTTATTTCTAACTATCTCTCCTTGATCATTTAACTTATTCCTAAAAACCCACTTAGTGTCAATGACGGATTTGCCCTCAGGTTTAGGTACTAGTTCCCAGACTTGGTTTCTCTCAAATTGGGCTAACTCTTCTTGCATAGCTATGATCCAATCAGGATCAGGTAGAGCTTCCTCTATAGTCTTAGGTTCAATTTTTGAAATCATTGCTATCTGACTAAGATTTCTATAGGAAGACCTAGTTTTGACTCCTAGAGTTAGATCACCCACAATTTGATCGGTTGGGTGACTGAGTCTGAGTTTCTTGGTTTTTCTAGAACTTGGTTCAGCCTCAGGTCTGGCTGGTCAGTTTGGTTCACTATTTGATTCAACTATTTGAGTTGGTTCAATTATTGGTTCAATAGTTGGTTCAATTGACTCATTAGTTGGTTCAATAGTTAGTTCATTTAAAGGTTCAATTGTTGGTTCATTATCTTCTTGATCAGTATTTGATGAAGTTTGATCTGGATTATCAGATTTTGAGTTGATTTCTTCATCAAATATTAAATTTATTATTTCTTCAATTTTCTTAGTCTGTTTGTTGTAAACCCTATAGGCTCTACTTGTGGTTGAATATCCTAGGAAGATGCCTGGGGTTGACTTAGACTAGAATTTACCTAGATAGTCCTTAGTGTTTAGGATATGGACTATGCACCCAAAGACCCTTAGGTAGTGCAAGTTTGGAAGTCTATGATAGTATAATTCATAGGGTGTTTTATTGTGTCGTTTGTTAATTAGTACCCTATTTTGGATGTAGCAAGTCGTACTAATTGCTTCTGCCCAATATTGGTTAGCTAAGTTGAATTCATTGAGCATAGCCCTAGCGGCTTCCTGTAGGGTTCTATTTTTTCTTTCGACTATCCCATTTTACTGGGGGGTTCTAGGACACGAAAATTCGTGTATATACCCATTTACCTTACAAAATTCCTCAAATCGTTGATTTTCAAACTCTCCCCCATGGTCACTCCTAAGTCTTTTGATTTTAGTATCGTTTTGATTTTCAATTAACTTACAAAAGTCATTGAACAGGTTCAGGGTTTCATCTTTGGTTTTTAAAAACCTAACCCAAGTAAACCTAGAGTAATCATCAACTATTACTAACCAGTATCGGTTTCCGCTTAGTGACTTGGCTCCATGTGAATCAAATAGGTCAAGGTGCAGGAGCTCAAGTGTGGTTTGAGTTAGATCAGATTGAATTAGTTTGTGATTAGACCTGGTTTGTTTACCTTGATTACATGATTCACATATTATATTTTCATGATTTTTAATTTTAGGGATACCTTTAATTAGGCCAAGTTGGGTGATTTTCGAAATAATTCTCAGGTTAATGTGACCTAATCTCCTATACCAGAGGTTTGATTGTTCTAACTGAGTTAACATGCATTTAGGTACTAGAGGTAGGTTTATAGTGTAAACATTATTTTTCCTAGTGCCCTTAAGCATGATTTCTGAGTCTTGCAGGTTTCTAATCAGACAATTAGAATTGTTAAAAGTAACTATATATCCAGAATCACATAATTAACTTATACTAAGCAAGTTAAATTTAAAATTTTCAACCAAAAGAACTTTCTTAATAACAAAGTCAGATTTAAGTTCAATATTACCTGACCCAATGACTTTGAGTGTAGCATTGTTGCCAAATGCTACTGAGACTAGGTTTTTGAGCTTGAGTTTGGTGAATTTCAATTTATCCCCAGTCATGTGTCTGGAGCAACCGCTATCCAACATCCATTGGTCCAAATCTTTATGTTCCTACACATAAAGAGTTATGTTGATTTGGATCCAATTAGAATCAGGAATAGCTTAAATTGATTTTCACAGCCTAGTCTGTCTCACCCAAATCTAGGGTTATCAATCACGTTTGCCTTATGGGTTTTGTGAGACAGGATTTGGTAGATAGAATTATTTTGAAAAATTATGATTTATTTAAAAAAAATTGAATTAATTTTGAAAATAGTTGATTTTGAAAAAAGATGTTTGAATCTACAATTAACTGAAAATTTGTGTTAGATTCGAATTTGACAAAGAATAATTTCAATTTGAATTTCAAAAATCGGCTTCCAGGTCTTGGCGAGGTTCTTTGGTCGTAGCCTTATTGGATCATCAACCCTTTCCTTGACAAAGCCTTTTAATGAAATTTCATTTTCAAAATTATTTTTTGAAAAATTCTGGTCTAACTAGTTTGGGTCTTGGATCGGTAGCTTCGGCTAGTTTCACCAGTCTAAAGAGACCAAGTAGAGTATACTTAACCTTATTAGAATTGGCTTCCCTAACGTACTATCATCTCACCGCCACCCAATACTATGTTGTTCAAATTTTAATTAATTGATTGAGTCTTTATTCTAAGCATTCCTAAGTCTAAGTATGGTAAATTACAGAAATTAAATAAACAAGCAATCATGCAATTTTCAAGCAAGAAAGGAATTTTATTTAATTATACAAATTGTTTTCAGTTTGGCTCCCCCTGGACTAAAGCCGCGGTAATGGTTTGGCAAGATGTGGATCTTGTCCTTGGGGATCCAATACTGATTTGATCCAGTTTGTTTATTCAGGCACAGTTTGAGTACCCATGCCTGAACTTTAGGTCTGGACTGGTTCAGTACAGCATAGTAGGATCTTTGTCTAGACTTGGTTCGGTAGCCTAACCCGGATCAATTTAGAACCGACTTCTGTTTTCCAAGAATCATGTCAAGACCCTTGGAACCAGAAGTGAATCGTTCTAAGGCAGCTCTAAGATCCTTAACTTGAGTTTTCAAGAAAGAGTTCTCTGATTCAAGTTTTTCAACTTGAGCAGAGGTTCCTTCTTGAACCTTCTCAGTTAAGGGTTCAGAGTCTGCCCCCTCTTTCAGGAGTTTTACTTCCTGTCTGAGTGACTCAACTCGGATTTTGGCTTTCACCAAGTCTCGAAAAAGATAATAAATTAATTCACATAATTGTAATCTAGAAAACCCACTTACAGTGATTTCACCATTTTCTGAAAACGTGAGTTTTCCGTCGTCCTGCTCTGATTCTGACTCGGTCTCGAGTTCTTCGGAGGCAATCAGGGCTAGCAAGTTTGACTGGGGTGTCTCTTCTTCTTCTTCTGAGGAAGATTCATCCCATGTTGCTTGGAGTGCTTTCTTCCTTCTTGTCTTCTTGGTCTCCTTTAGATTCGGACACTCCGTCTTGTAGTGACCCTTCTTCTTGCACTCGTAACAGGTCACGTTTGGTTTGTTCTTGTCATTTGAGGGTTCAGCTGGTTCTTCCTTTCTTCAGCTGGCTTTCCTTCTGTTGGTCTGGTTTTTTAGCTCTTTGTAATAGTCTCGGGTTAGCCGAACCAACTTAGGCCGATTTCCCTCGCTGTCTTCTGAGTCTGAATCTGAATCAGACTCGGGTGCAGGTTGAGGCTTCTTCTTGATTGTCTTTCCAGCTTTACCTGCAACAAAGGCAATGCCTTTCTCGGCCAGATTGCAGTTAGTCTGCTCATGTAATTCAAGTTCAGAAAATAGTTCATCTAACTCGATTTTGGAAAGATCCCTAGAAACTTTGTAAGCATCTACCATAGATGCCCACAAGGTGTTTCTTGGGAAAACGTTAAGGGCATACCTTATTAGGTCACGGTTTTCTACCTTGTGACCAATGGTGTGTAGACCGTTCATCATCTCCTGAATTCTGGCGTGGAGCTGAGCTGCTGATTCACCTTCATTCATCTTGATGGTGTACAGCTTGTTCAGCAGTAGGTCCCTCTTGCTGATTCGGGTGTCGGAGGTTCCTTCGTGTAGTTCGATCAGCTTACCCCAGAGTTCTTTTGTGCTGTTGAATGGACCCACCCGATTCAGCTCCTCTTTTGTTAGGCCGCATTGGAGTGTTTGGGTCGCTTTGGCATCGGCTTCAATTTTCTTTTTGAGTGCAGCGTCCCATTCAGTGTAAGATTGTTGTACTCCATCAGCATTCCTTGGTATTTCCAGTCCGGACTGGATGGTTATCCACATGTCCACCTGAGTTTTCAGGTGGACCTCCATTCTACTCTTCCAGTAGGAGAAGTCCTCCCCACTGAAGAGCGGTGATCTTGCGGTGTTGAAGCCTTCTTGCATGGCCATTAAGGAGTTTATCTGAAAAAGAGAGAAAAGAAAGGAAAACTCTGTCCCAAGACTTGGTCTTGGATTAGTAGTGCGTGATAAGGAAAAAGAATATTCGAGGGGTGTTGCACCAGTCTCGATTAACGATAAAAATTCGAAAAAGAAGAAAATAAATAATTCGAAGAAAATCTGAAAAACTCTCAAACTGGTGGTTGCACCAAATTTGAGCTTCCCTGCTCTGATACCACTTGTTGGATCGAGAGAATACGATAGAGGGGGGGTGAATATCGTAAATTATTTTGGATTGAAAAAGAGAATATGCAGCGGAAAACATAAAACTAAATCACACACAAACACCAAGATTTTACTTGGTTCGGAGTCGAGGTCGGCTCCTACTCCAAGGCCCACGGTCGTTGACCGTTTACCGCGGGCAATTCTATATGAGCGCAAAACAGTTTACAAACAGATATTACAATTGCAGTACAGTAAACTTAAAAGGATAGCTCTTCGTTAACGACGTCCGGTGTGGAATGTATCTCGGAGCAGAGGGACATCGTCGGCGCTTGTATCTCGAGTTGGGAGGTTTCCGGAGCAAAGCGTTTGAGTAGAAGAGCGTATTGGAAGCAGTTATTGTTGAAGCCTTGGGTCGAGGGGCTTTTTATAGCCTCCCGGGGTGCCCTGAACGTTGGGGGCGCCCCCCACGTGTCAGCCGATCTGAGCAAGTCTCGGTCAACCTTTATCCCTCCAGGATCGGGCTGAGGTTTGACCGGGGCGCCCGGGACGCAGGGGGCGCCCTGGTTGACTCTTTCAGCGGGCTTCTCGGCTGGATAAGTTTTATCCACTTTGTTAGCTTGAGCCCGGGGCGCCCAAGGCATCCGGGGCGCACGGGAGCATGGGGGCGCCCGGGAGCACGGGGGCGCCCTCCCAGTAAGCTGCTGAAGCGTCTTCTTGCTTAACTTGTTTTGTCTTGACCTTGGGGGCGCCCGGGACCTCTGGGGCGCCCTGCTCAGCTGCTGCCTCTCTCCTTTGAGGCGTTCTAAGCTGCAGAAACACGTTCCTTTGGTCCTGCATCAAGGGTTAGTCCAAAATAACACAAAGCAATCAGGTATTATGTTTATACAGCCTTAGCTGTCTTGGTTTTGACTTTGGGTCTCCAAAATGGAGCCCTAGGTCGAACCGACGCCTACTGTTCCCTCGACGGGGAATGCGTCCTCACCTACTCCTCTCAGGAGAATTTACCTGATGCCAACCGGCTCCTCCGGTTGGACTTTTGCCAAGCAGTCCTTCGCCAGGTCTTCAGTACCAAGCAATCCTTCGCCTGGTGCCCAGCTGTCCTTCACCAGGTCTTCGGTTCTAAGCAGTCCTTCGCCTGGTGCCTAGCAGTCCTTCGCTAGGGCTTTGTATCCTGGCATTCCTTCGCTAGGGCTTTGTATCCTGGCAGTCCTTTGCCAGGTGCCTAGCAGTCCTTCGCTAGGACTTTGTTTCCTGCACACATAATGAGCATGTTAGATAAACATTACATCTTAACTTTTGAACCCTTTTGCCATTATCAAAACACAGGTTCGACTTGGGTGCTGTCTGCACCAACAGTTTCTTCATTCAAGTTGTAGTACGTGAATTCAATCTCATTTCTGCAACTTAGCTATAGACTTTATGATTCCCTGCCTTGATATTAGTTCTTAAACCTCAATTCCATAGTTTTGCATCGGGTTACTTAGTTTTCAATTAGGATGAGTGTAGTTTCCGCAATTTCCTAGTTAATTCCTGTTTTAGCTAAGTCTATTTCATTTAAGGCTATATTTTCATCCTTTCTTGCAAAACAAACCCCCATCTTATTTGAAAACCCAAAACATTTAACGACAAAAGCAAGCTTGGATTAAGCACACTTAACTAGTCCTTGGAAAAATACAACTTGAGGCCCCTGTACTACATTTTAATTTTGTGAGCTAAGGGTTTTTAATTTATAAATATCAAAATTTGAGGCTCATTCGTGACACTTGATTGTGTGCTAACCATCAAATTTTTGCTGCCGTTGCAGGGAACACTAGTTGAGTTTGTTTGATTTTAGCTTGTGTGCTTATTTTCATATTTCTTAAGTCTATTTCGTTTGCTTTATTTTTCTATATACATTTGCTGTCATTTTTGTTTGGTTTATAACCAGGACTGTGTAACGCCCGCTTTTTTTTTTTCTTTTCCTAAAGCGGCGTTACGCTAACATACTTAAGGCATGTAACATCATACTGCAGCGGAATAACTTAAGCCTTACATATACATGCCCCTACTACCATCCCTAATATAATGACATGGAACTTAACATATGAACATCATGCTTAACATCATATCGTAACATGCTTAACATCATACCATAAGGTTCATATCATAGCATACTGGACATCTTATCATAAAGTTCCATAAGTCACTATTCAGGCATATAGGTAGCAAAATAAAGTTCTTAGCATAAACCGTAAACATAAAGTTTCCTGGGCCATGTCACTACTACACACATGCGTTCTTGCCCTCCTGTTGCTTCCATCATTGTCCCCTTGAATGATCTGCGGTATAAGGAAATAAGACTATAAGCACACAGGCTTAGTAAGACTCTTTCCTACTCACAAAACCATTCATCATTCATCATCTCATAATGAGCACATAAAACATTAACATACTTGGTGCTCTACTTGGAACATAACATCTTACATCACTTATCGTATACATAGCATGGCATGAACATAAACATAGTAGACATTCTAAGCATGGCATAATTCATGGCATAACTCATAAACATAGTAGACATTCTAAGCATGGCATAATTCATGGCATAAATCATAAACATAGTAGCATGACATCTTTCATGGCATAAATCATAAACATAGTAGCATGGCATCTTTCATGGCATAAATCATAACATGGTAGCATGGCATAATACTTGGCATGAACATAAACATAGTAGCATTCTAAGCATGGCATAACACTTGGCATGAACATAAACATAGTAGCATTCTAAGCATGGCATAATACTTGGCACGAATATAAACATAATGAACATTCTTCCTATCATAACATATGAGCATCTTCTTAACATTATCATGGCATAGATCATTTGTTCTCATGCATATTTCTTAACATGAAGCGTAAGCATAAAATCTTATCATCATAGCATAATGCATAACATGAATGGAGGCATGAGTGGAATGCATATACATATATGGATGCTTAGTTTAAAATCATACTTTTCATGAACATACTTTTCATAAACATACTTTTTCATAATGAATGCATGGGCAATGCATATATATATCATAAGGATGCTTAATCTTTAAAAACATACTTTTACTTTGCTTAAACATAATCATCATAACATCATTTGGGGTCCCCGGCTTGTACCACATACATACATCATAGCGCGCATCCCTAGCAAGTCCGAGGTCGCGAGCCCCAACCTACTAGGGTAAGGACAGCATAGTCAGTAGTCCCCGAACCGAGGCGTTCTTAAGGTGCCCATCCCTGTTGCCCAGCTCCGGTAGGGCCAGAACCGTGGACAGCTTCGGTAGTCCAAAACCGGGGCGTTCTTAAGGTGCCCATCCCTTGGACCCATACTTCGGTCCGGTACAAGCTCATACATAAAGTAAAATACTTTTCATACTTCATCATTCATATGACATTCATGGCATCTTTAACATAGCATAACATGTTACGGCTCGGCCCGTCTACCGGCCCATTTACCGGTCCTCACGACCGTCGTACCGTCGACCATCGACCGTGCCGTCTTAGCATATTTATGCCTTAAAGACATAAGCATCATCTTTCATTCATCATCATTCATTTAACATAGCATAACTTGTTACGGCTCGGCCCGTCTACCGGCCCATTTACCGGTCCTCACGACCGTCGTACCGTCGACCATCGACCGTGCCGTCTTAGCATATTTATGCCTTAAAGACATAAGCATCATCTTTCATTCATCATACTTGTCATTCATCATTTTCATTTCTTAGACATGGCATATGTACACATCATTCATAGAGCATGGCATACATTCATATTATCCTAAAACATGGCATATCATTCATAAACATGGTATATCATTCATAAACATGACTTATCATTCGTAAACATGGCATATCATTCATAAACATGGCATATCATTCCTAAACATGGCATATCATTCGTAAACATGGCATATCATTCGTAAACATGGCATATCATACATAAACATGGCATATCATTCGTAAACATGGCATATCATTCATAACATGGCATATCATTCATAAACATGGCATATCATTCGTAAACATGGCATATCATTCGTAAACATGGCATATCATTCATAACATGGCATATCATTCATAAACATGGCATATCATACATAACCATAAGTTGAGGTTAAAGACTCAACCCTAACCCTTGGGTCCTTGGGGTTGGCCGAACCATATGGGGCCTCTAGGGTACCCCAAAAATTCCCAAAAATTATACTTAACGTCTAAACATCATAAGGGAACATAAAATAACATTATCATAATTTTTAACATATTTTTGGACATTTACATCATGGTGGCCGAAACCCTTGCACTTAGGGTTCTGGATTTTGCTTCTTTCATGTTGGCCGAAACCCTAGGGTGTCCTAGGGTACTCCAAAAATTCCCAAAAATTATACTTAACTTCTAAACATCATAAGGGAACATCAAATAACATTATCATGATTTTTAACATATTTCTAGACCTTTAAAACATGGTGGCCGAAACCCTTGAACTTAAGGTTCTGGGTTTTGCTTCTTTCATGTTGGCCGAAACTCTAGGGTGTCCTAGAGTACTCCAAAAATTCCCAAAATATTTACTTAACCTCTATACATCATAAGGAAACATCAAATAACATTATCATGATTTTTAACATATTTTTAGACCTTTAAAACATGCTGGCCGAAACCCTTGAACTTAAGGTTCTGGGTTTTGCTTCTTTCATGTTGGCCGAAACTCTAGGGTGTCCTAGAGTACTCCAAAAATTCCAAAAATATTTACTTAACCTCTACACATCATAATGGAACATAAAATAACATTATCATGATTTTTAACATATTTTTAGACCTTTAAAACATGCTGGCCGAAACCCTTGAACTTAATGTTCTGGGTTTTGCTTCTTTCATGTTGGCCGAAACTCTAGGGTGTCCTAGAGTACTCAAAAAATTTCCAAAATATTTACTTAACCTCTACACATCATAAGGGAACATCAAATAACATTATCATGATTTTTAACATATTTTTAGACCTTTAAAACATGCTGGCCGAAACCCTTGAACATAGGAACCTTGATTTTGTTTCCTTTCAACATTAAATCCGAAAACTAACCCATATATCATGCTAAAAATCATGGAAATCATAGGTAACTATTATACCACAGGTGAGGGAGTCTTACCTTAGATTTCTTGATTTTTCGAACCTTGAAAGAGGAGAAGGAAGAGGACTTGGTATCTCTTAACCCCAACTAGTCTTTATCACCTTGTAGGAACTTTAGATCTTGAGGGATGAAACCTCTTGTGAAGTTTTTTTTCTCTCCAAGGAATCCTCCCTTTGTGCTCGGCAAGAATGGGAATGATGAGGAGAGGTAATGCTATTGATTGAGAGAATAAGTAACTCCCAAAACTCCTCTCATTATAACCCATTAATGAGGCAATTAAAGAGCCTCTCCATGACCCTTCACCTCCTTTTACCTCTTAACCAACCTCCACTTCAATTTACTCATAAGCATTCCTTGCTAGGTGAGTTGGTTAAAGCATTCTTGGTTGTTACAATAGGTCCAAGGTTCAATCCTTGGCTCATGCACATTTATTTTTTATTTTTATTTTCATTCCATTTATTTTATTATTTTATTTTCTTAAATTCCGAAAATCCCCCCTAAAATTACCCATAATTATACTAATATTCCTAAATAAAATTCTTTTATATTTATATTAATTTTACCCAATTTATATTAATTTTACCTAATTAATACCCCTTTTCGGAGCCCATTTAAAGCTCATTAGTACTTAGTTTTCTCAATTTCAATGAGAAAACATGGGTTTTCTAGGTCAAAGTTCTCCTTAATATTTCTAGGTCCCTTGGAAAATTATTTAAACATGCTTAATATTTTAAGAAAATATTAAGAGAATTTTCCGGGTCGTTACAGACTGCAGGTGGTGAACTTGAGGAGTTTGATCCTGCAATTGAGAGAACATTCAGAGCTAGGAGAAATCAAGGCAGAGTTTCAGAAGCCATTGAGATTAATCCTACTCATTCAAGCAGTCTTATGGCAGAACATCAGAAAACTATGAAGGAGCTTGCAATACCTGATGATGCTTTCCAGTATTCATGTATTGTCTATCCAGAGTTAGCTGGTGATTTTGAGCTGAGGTCAGACCTTATTCATTTACTGCCCAAGTTTTAATGACAATCTGGAGAAGATCGAAACAGACATTTGCATGAGTTCCATGTGGTATGCTCCACCATGAAGCCTTAAGGGATTTCTGAAGAGGATATCAAGTTGAGGGCATTTCCATTTTCTTTGACTGGAGCAGCTAAGGATTGGTTTTATTATTTGCCTACTGGACATGTTTCAAGTTAGATAGCCATGAAGAAGGCATTTTTAGAGAAGTACTTCCCATCTTTCAGAATAGCTATTATCAGAAAAAGCATTTGTGGTATTCAGCAAGTGGTAGGAGAGATCTTATATGATTATTGGGAGAGATTCAACAAGCTGTGCTCAAGTTGTCCACAACATCAGATCAGTGAGCAGCTTTTTATTCAGTATTTCTATGAAGGTCTACTTCAGATGGATAGAATTATGATTGATGCTACAGCTGGAGGAGCTTTAGTGAACAAGACATCAGATCAAGCTCGAGCATTAATTTCAAATATGGTAGAAAATTCACAACAATTTGGAAGTAGGGCTCTTTCCACTACAGGAGTGAATGAGGTCCAAATGGTTTCTAATGAACAAAAGGAGATCAACAGTTCTTTGATGGGGTTAACTTCCTTGGTGAAGCAAATGGCATTGAACAATGTGAGCCAAAATCAAAATTTTCCAATACCTTCACCTACAAACCAAGTGATGAGGTTGTGTAGCATTTGCTCAAGTCAAGAACATAACTCGGATATGTGCCCAAACCTACAACAAGATGAATCATTAGCCGCTTTGACTAGAGGACAATTTCAACCAAAGAATGACCCTTATTCATCTACTTATAATCCGGGATGGAGGGATCACCCTAACTTGAGGTATGGAAATTCTTTCTAACAACAAAATGCCCCACAACAGCCCCTACAACAATTCCAGTCGAATCTTCAAAGTTTTCAACAGCAAAATCAACATTTCCAACAGCCTTATTCAAATTTTCAACAAGGTACTCAGTCATTCCAACCTCAATATCAACTAATTCATCAAGGGAATCAGCCTATTTAGACCTTCCAACATCAAAGTCAGCAAGGATTTCAACCTTCACAGCAAGTTTTTCAACCATACAATCAGAATTTTCAGCTTTCAAATCAGAGTTATCAGCCCCAACAATTTCAGTCTTTCAACCAACAATTTCAACCCCAAAACCAGAATTTTCAGAGCAATAATTTTCAGCAACATCTACCTAATTCCCAACCCAATTTCTAGCAATTTCAACACTCAAATCAACCATTTAATCAGCCCCAACAACCTCCATTTCAAAGTTCACAGCAAGGTCACAATTTTCAGCAACCTCAACCTTCATTTCAAGGCCAACAAAAATCCCATGTTAATCATGGAGGTTATGGAGGTTCTAGTGGTTTTAATGCTCAACAACAAAAGCTAGAGGAGATGATGCAACAAATTCTTCAACAACAACAAATTTTGCAACAACAACAAGGTCAAAAAAAAAATTATTCTACCCTTCAAAACATTGAGAGACATATTGGTCAACTAGCTAGTGGGATGAATCAAATGCAAGCTCAAGGATCAAGTCAATTACCTTCTCAAGCTACTCCTAATCCTAATGGAAACGTTAGTGCCATCACATTGAGGAGTGGGAAGGTTGCTTCAAGTTTAAACACTCCAAGGGCTAATTTTTCTGAAGGAATTCCAACAGCTAGTTTTCCAGTTCATTTCAGCCCCAAAACCGATTCTAAATCAGTTGGAAGTGGTCCTAGTTCAAGCCTAACTCCTTCTTCAATTGATCCTATGATTTTGGTGGAAAATGTAGGAGAAATCAATGGAAAAAGTGAACCTACAGCAGCTACTTCACTTGAAATTCCAGCTCAAGTTTCATTTCCAAAAGCTTCAGCTCAAATGGAGGAATCAAGGGTTCCTTTACCTTTTCCACAGCGCAAGACTCAAGCTAAAAAGCACGTAGAGGTGGAGAAGGCCAAGGAGTATAATGAGCTTGTAAAACTTTTCAGTAAGGTGGTGATTAATGTGCCTTTGTTGACCATGATCAAGAAAATTCCCAAGTATGCTAAATTTCTCAAGGATTTGTGTGTGCACAAGAAGAAACTGAAGGAGAATGAATTGGTGAGTTTAGGGAAGAATGTCTCAGCCTTATCCATTCTATTCCTCAGAAATGTGAAGATCCAGGGGTATTTACTGTGTTTTGTAAGATTGGGAGGACTCTTTTTTATGATGCTAAGTTGGACTTGGGAGCCTCTATTAATGTGATGCCTAGATCAGTTTTTCAGATGCTTGGTATTGGTCCCTTGCAGCCTACAGGAGTAGTTATTCAGCTAACGGACAGGAGTCAGACTCACCCAGCTGGAATCATTGAAGATGTATTAGTGAAGGTGAAGGAGCTGATTTTTCCTGCGGATTTCTATATCTTGGACATGGAGGGGGATTATTTAGCAAATATATCCCCACTTATTCTTGGGAGACCATTCTTGAAGATTGCGAGAACGAAGATTGATATTTATGCAGGCACACTTTCTATGGAGATAGGAGACACAGTAGTCCAGTTCAATATATTTGATGCTATGAAGCACCCCAGAGAGGATCATTCTATCATGAGCATGGACATTCTAGATGAGATAGTTGATGCGGATTTATTTGCTGAGGGAGCTTCACTTGATATTCCCAGAGGATGTTCTAGCTTAGAGGAGGTTGAGGATGCTTTAGCTACAGAGGAGGCTGAGTTGAAGGTTGTTTCAGATTCACTTTCAGATGGAGAAGATTCTATAGGTGTAGGGGATTGCACTGAGCCCCAGGGATCACCTATATTGATTGATATTTTAGGAGATTCAGAGGATAGGTGTGAGAGTGTAGATTGCACTGAGCCCCAGGGATCACCCAAACCTACTGAGCAGTGACAGATTGAGTTAAAGTCATTACCAGATCATTTGATGTATGCTTATTTGGGAGAGGAACAAAATTTACCTGTCATCATCTCCCAGAACTTGGATTCAGAGCAAGAAGACAAATTATTGCAAGTTCTGAGGCAGCACAAGAAAGCCATTGGGTGGACATTAGCTGACATACCTGGTATTAGCCCAGCTATTTGCATGCACAGGATATTTTTAGAGGAGAATGTCAAGCCAGTCAGGCAACCACAGAGAAGGCTAAACCCACTAATTTTAGATGTGGTAAAGAAAGAGGTGACTCGACTCTTATAGGCAGGTATTATATACCCTATTTCTGACAGTAAGTGGGTTAGCCCTATCCATGTGGTGCCTAAGAAATCAGGAGTGACAGTGGTGGAAAATAAAAGCAATGAGTTAGTACCCACCAGAGTGAAGAATTTATGGAGAGTTTGTATTGACTATAGGAAGCTGAACCAAGTCACGAGGAAAGATCACTATCCCTTGCCTTTTATTGATCAGATGCTAGAGAGGTTGGCAGGGAAGTCTCACTATTGGTTCTTAGATGGGTACTCAGGATATTTTCATATTTGTATAGACCCGAAGGATCAGGAGAAGACCACTTTCACTTATCCTTTCGGTACATTTGCTTACAGACGCATGCCATTCGGACTTTGCAACACTCCAGGGACTTTCCAGCGGTGTATGGTGAATATTTTTGGTGAGTTATTAGAACGCTGCATGGAAATTTTAATGGATGATTTTTCTGTATTTGGCACATCATTTGATACTTGCTTGGATAATTTGTCTAGGGGTTTACATAGATGCATTGAAACTAATCTTGTTCTTAATTTTGAAAAATGTCATTTTATGGTGGAGCATGGTATTGTGTTAGGACATATAGTCTCTAAGAAAGGAATTGAGGTAGATCCTGCTAAAGTTAGTGTTATATCTTCTTTATCTTACCCCGTATGTGTATGGGATGTTCGAGCTTTTCGTGGCCATGTAGGATTCTACAGGAGATTTATTAGAGACTTTAGTGAGATTGCTCGCCCTTTAACTCGACTTTTGCAGAAAGATATGGATTTTTGTTTTGATGAAAAATGCAAGGAAGCTTTTCAGAGATTAAGGGAGGCTCTTACTTCAGCTCCTATTATTAGACCCCCTAATTGGAATTTACCTTTTGAACTAATGTGTGATGCTTCTAATTTTGCTGTAGGAGTTGTACTTGCACAGAGGGTGGATGGAGCGCCACATGTCATTTGCTATGCTTCCAAGACCTCAGATGCTGCTCAGGCCAACTACACCACCACAGAAAAAGAGCTCCTTTCTATTGTTTTTACTTTAGATAGTTTTAGATCATATTTGCTATGTTCTCATGTTATTGTATTTTCTTATCATGCAACCTTGAAGTACCTTCTGAAGAAGCCAGATGCAAAGCCCAGATTAATTAGATGGATGCTTCTACTTCAAGAGTTTGACTTGGAAATTAGAGATAGGAGTGGCAAGGAGAACCTGGTGGCGGATCATTTGAGCAGGATAGAGGGAGATGGACACCCTACTACCATTGATGATGATTTCAGAGATGAGCACCTTCTAGTGATACATGGTGAGTCGCCCTGGTATGCAGATCTAGTTAACTATTTAGTAGCTCATGTTTTTCCTGCACAATTCACTAAGGCTCAGAAAGATAAATTTAAGAGTGATGCTAAATTCTATGTGTGGGATGATCCTTACTTGTGGAAATTTTATAGTGATCAAATAATTAGAAGATGCATACATGATCATGAGTTTTATTCAGTTCTTACATTTTTGTCATTCATCAGCCTATGGAGGACATTTTGGACCACAGAGGACAGCTAGGAAAGTTTTAGAGTGTGGATTATATTGGCCTACATTATTTCATGATGCTTACTTATTTTATAAAAATTGTGATAGATGTCAGAGAACAGGGAACATAGGAGCTAGAAATGAAATGCCCCAACAAACTATGCTTTTTTGTGAAATATTTGATGTATGGGGAATAGACTTTATGGGACCTTTTCCTGCATCTTGTGGATATTTGTATATTTTACTTGCTGTTGATTATGTTTCTAAATGGGTGGAGGTCATTCCCTCCAGGACTGACGATTCTTGTGTTGTTGTTAGTTTTGTTAGGTCACACATTTTTTGTAGGTTGGGAATTCCAAGGGCCATCATAAGTGATCAAGGTTCACATTTTTACAATAAACACATGAAGGCTCTACTTAAAAAGTATGGGGTTGTGCACAATGTTTCTACTTCCTACCATCCCTAAACTAATGGACAAGCCGAAATATCAAATAGAGAGATCAAAGCAATTTTAGAGAAGACCGTTGGGCCTAATAGAAAATATTGGAGCAAGAGATTTGATGATGCATTGTGGCCCTATCGGACGGCATACAAGACACCAATTGGAATGTCTCCCTACTAGCTAGTTTATGGAAAAGCTTGTCATCTACCCGTGGAGATAGAGCATAGAGCTTATTGGGCGGTGAAAGCTTGCAATTTTGATGCTACTAAAGTAGGAGAAGAAAGGAAGCTACAACATCAAAAACTTGAGGAGATAAGACTAGAAGCATATGAAAACTTAAGGATTTACAAGGAGAAAACTAAGAACTTTCATGATAAACATATAATGAAGAAGGAGTTTCAAATTGGCGACAAGGATCTTTTGTACAAATCAAGGCTCAAATTGATTAAAGGTAAGTTGAGGTCTAGATGGGAAGGTCCATTTCTTGTTACTAATATTTTTCCTTATGGTGTTGTTGAGATTAAGGATGAGGTTAATGGATTCATTTGGAGAGTTAATGGCCACCGGCTCAAGAAATATTTTGAAGAGGTGAAGGAGGTAGATGTAGATGGATTGGGCATCAAGGATGCTATCTACCCAACCTAAAGGGGAGTTTTCTTTTTCTTGCATTTTTATTTCATTGTATATATCATTTTTATGTTTTCTAAAAATAAATCTTTCTTTTAAAGTGAGTTTTTGTTAATAAATGTTTAGGTAGTGTAGAATGAATAAAGAGTCATTGTAGATACCATTTTAGCCTTGTCAGTGTTAGTGATATGAGAGAAGTGTCCTAAGGCAATCGCCTTATGATTGTAAACATTTATTTTAATAAATGATAATTCACTATTTGAGTATACATGTTTGTGTATTTGATTGGGATCTTAAACTCATCTACTGAATGTCCGCAATACAACTCACAGCATAAGAGAATTTGTGATGAGATCACAACTTGTGATTATCTCTATATGTGCAAATGTGAAGTATTGAAAATATCCCTAGTCGATGAATTGATAAAAACGGACACTATCAATTCTGTTGAGACTAGCATGGGTTATTCTCTAATCAGCTGATTCTCACTGGCTGGTGACATTGGGATGTCCGGAGATAAACATGGATGCTAGTTAAGGGAACTAGTTCATTGGAGTGACTAGCTGTAAAACTTCATATGGTTATCTATATAGATATGTCAATGAAGTTCTTACTGCGGCTTAAGTGCGATGTTCCTTTGACTTGCGGTGTTCAAGTCATCTTGGTCATGGAGACTTATACTTTGACATCTTAAGCAAGCATCTCCAAGGAGGTGTGGACCCAAAATGATTGGGTATGAGCCGAAATGCCCGAAGATGTTTGAACAGCCTACAAAGGATTCACCACTCCTTGCGAGGAGATGTATACCCAGGCCTATCGTCGGATTGTTACTCAAAAACCTCTGGCCAGAGTATATCATGTTTAGAGTGCGAGTCTCTTACATGAGAGTAATTAGAAATCTAAAGGACGAGAAAGACACTACTTGGGCTAGGTGTGACGTAGTCAGCCTAGTGGAGACTGACACCATAGACCGTGTCCTGAACCAAGTGGGTATAAGGTGGTGAAGGGAATGGGGCACGATTCATTAGAGCCGCTGAAGGGTTTCAGAATAATTTCTTCTGAGGTCAAACCGTTGATCTTTCGATTAATTGGGGATCATGATGTACTACTAGGTGTCACTTATGATCATTCTATAATTAATAGGGTTAATTATAGACGGCCAACATAAATCGAAATCCTATTTAGTCACACGCACTACGAGTAATCCGAGGGATTTAAAACGAGTTGAAAATTGGATTTTCCGATCAAGAGAAATAAGTCGAATCTTAGTTAATCAGAGGCGCAATGGAAGCTAAAAATGGCTAAGTCTTTTGAAGGCTTTTTGGGCGAATTAAATGGGTTTAATTCGCGACCGGTTCGGGTTGGTTTGGCCGGCCAAAGAGGGTGCTAACCCTCCTTGTGGTGGCCGGCCATTAAAGGGAATTAAATCAATTTATTTGGTTTAATTAATAAAATAAATCTAGTGTGATTTGTTTTATAAATTATGGATAAATAAATTTGTATAAAGAAATTTATATAAATAAATTTGTAGAAATTTATTCTTTTTATGGAAGTTAAAATAATCCATGAATTGGTTTATTTTAATTTTATAAAATCAATTAAGAATTGATTTTTTCATAATAAGAAAGTTTATAAATTTCTTATAAAAAAATTTATTCCATAATTTAAAGAGAAGAAGAATTAGTTTTATTATAAATTGGTTTATAATAAAGACTCGGTTTAAACGGAATAATTAATAAGAAAATTTATAAGATAAATTTCTTATAACTAATTCCGTTAATTCCGTTAATTCGGTTTATAGGGAGACTTAGCAAAGGAGTTGCTACTATATAAAGGAACCAAAGGCTAGCCCTTATTCCAATCAATTAATCAAGAGATTAATTATTCTCTCTCTCTCTTCTCTTCTCCCTCCCCTCTCCTCCCTTAGGGTCGGCGCCCACTTGGTGGATTAGGGCCGGCGCCCCTTCCACAACCTAGGGACGAAAACACCTCCCTCTCCAAGGGTGTTGCCGTGAGCTTCAAGGAGAAGAAGAAACCAACCAAGAAGAAGAATAAGCGGATAGCGACTCCTCTCCTCTCGGAATTCGATTCCGTTACTTCGTTGGTTAGTTTCTTAATTCTTCTCTTGATCTTCTTTGTTGTGCCTATAGAGAATCTAGTAGTTCTCGTCGGCACAAAACTCGTGACTTTGCGAAGTCATCCCGAAGAGAACTCGGCGTGGACGCGAATAGAGGCGAAGCTTCCAAGGGACGCTACGGTTGGATCTCGTCCCTTTCTTCGAGTTACGAAAGGTATAAAGTAAATTAGTTTACTTTTCCGCAAAGTTTTATTTTATGATTATGTCAACACACTATAAGGTTGCATGCTAGATACGAAGTTAAAATAATTTAGGAAATTATTTTATGCAAATTCTTCCGCTACACGTAAAAATTTAAACTTTTACGGACTCGTATCCTTGTCGACATGCACCCGGTCCCAACAGTCAGCACCTTGTTTCTTGCATGATTTGGAATAAATATACTCTTCTAGATTTTCTTTATATCATTTTAGAGTCCGTTGAAAGTGAATTAAATTTGGTTGTTAAAACTTAGGATTTGAGCCAATGGACGAAAATTCTTGGATACTTGAGTACTACTTAGTTATGGACTCTAGATTGATGACTTGAGATGAATTCTTTTTACCTAGTGAGGATTGGCCTTATTTTTGTGATACACACATGTGATTGTACTCTAGAACTTGCTTAGGTTCTTTCAAAACTATATTTCTATGATTGGACCACATTTATAGAGGTGAATCACTTTGTTTCCTTTCTCGTATCAATTTTTGCAATATTGCTTGTTGATCTTCTATATTCTATTTCCCTTTCTCTATTTTTCTGTTCATAACCATATTCTCCATGGACTTGGTTGCTTTAGATTGTTTCTTGATGTTACTTTGCCCGAGACGGTCAAAGAGCTAAGTGTGGGAGAGGTGGCTAGTGTTTGGAAGTGTTTCGGTAAGAAATGATGCATTTTGGAAGTTTATTTTTGGTTGAATTATGGTTGGCAATCTATTTTGATGGATCTAAAAAAAACAAAGAAGTATCAAGTTTGAAAAAAAAAAAGAGCTAAGGATGCAATTCAAAAGAAAGGAAAAATTGTGGTACAAGCAAAAGTGTGCCAATTTGAAGGAGTTTGGCATCAAGTTTGGGTTTCAAAGAGTTAAGTGATCAATTCCTTCTTATTATTTGATGTTTTAGAGTTATAATTGCAGTTTGGAGATTTGTCATCATAGCCAACTTAAAGTTCAAGTTGAAAACCGTAAGCTGAAAGTTGTGAGTTGGTGTGCCTAGTTTTGGACAGTGATCAAACTTCAGGGGAACTCTATCCTATCGACCAGTTCTTGGCTGACAACTATTAGCATCTTATCAGAAGTAAAAAAAGTGAAGGAAGAAGTGATAAAAAAGAGAGAAAAATTTTGCTGCAGAAAAACAGAACAGCAGAAAAAAAACAAAAGAAAAGAAAAATAGAAAAAAAAAAGCATGAAATGGAAGTCAAGAGCTGGGTTAGATATCTGAATGTGAAGATGTGAACAAATTGATAGTTGAATTTAAGAGCTAGCTCAGTTTTAGAAATCAGGCAGACAGTTTTAGAATTCTGAAGTCTTCAGTTTCTGTTCAGAGCCTGATCGGTCTCCAGACCGATCAGGGAGGTGTCTGATCGGTCACTCAGACCGATCAGTAGCAGTCCAGAACTATCAGACGCAGCCCAGAACGATCAGAGCAGTAACTGATCGATCTCCAGACCGATCAGAAGAAGGCCAGAAAGATAAGGAAGAGCCTGATCGATGTCTTGACCGATCAAAAAGAGTCTGATCGATCTCTTGACCGATCAGAAGAGGGAAAGAAGGGCAAAGTTCATCTAGTGACACTCTTTAGTATCCAAGTCTTCCACTTTCATTAATTTTCATCTTCTACATTTCTATTTCATTTTATCATTCCATATTTCCTTGATTGTGTTTGAGTGAGCTCCACTTTTATCAAAAATGTAGAACTTAGGAAGAGAGCCACCCAAAAAAATATTCTCTTGAGAGGATTTGTGAGTTTAATTCATCTCAATCAGTCATGAAGGATGAAGTATACTAAGTTGTTGACTAGGGTCAAGATACTAGTCCATTGAGTTTAGATTTTTTAGGATTGATAACTCTAAGTGATTTCCTTTCAATTGCTTCTAACTATGATTGAGACTAATCTAGGGGGGGTACATGATTAGTTAGCTTGTGCGAGACACCCAAGAGCAAGTGTGGGGGAGTTGATAACTACCATTTTGTTAATCAAATTAGGCTCTCAAATCCATGTTTTGATCCCTTTTTATATGTTTAAGTTTGTATTTACATTAGGTTCCATGATATATATCTATTTTAGCTCTTGGATTCAATTCTTTCTATATTTGAGATATTGTGGCATTAAAATTTGAACTAATTTTGTAGACATTGAATGATCATGGACCTAGATCAGATTGGATCGAGTTTGAGCTAGAATTGGATTGGGATCAAGATCATCAAGCATTGGATTAATATGGGCCATCCGATCAAGAAATGGGAAGATCTGAGCCATTTGTCAACTTCTAATCAATCTGAGTTAAAGATAGAGTTAATCATGGCCACAGATCAAGATCTGAAAGTTTGATCCAAATCAGAAGTCATCTGACCTTTGGATCAAGCTCGAGAGGGTCTAAGCCGTCCATTCCAGAGGCAGTGAGATCTGAGCCATCCATTGTAGATCTGATCGATCCCAGCTGAGGAGGAGCAGATCCTGACCATTGATAGAGATCTGGGAAGTTTGATTCAGATCTGAGATGATCCAACAGTCGGATGAGGCGAGGACGATCACAGTCGTTCATTTCTAACTGATAAAACAGAAACTTCTCCGCTCAGATCGGGGTCGTCCCGTGTTCCAGTTCTTCCAGTTCTTCCCAGTTCATCGCTTTCTTCTTCATTCTCTTTGCGTAGCCACTACAGATCCAAGTCACTTTCCAGATTTCATATCACATGATCGATTGCCTGAGAAGTTCTGATTCCGTCTCGTCGCTACCAAGCTCCAGTGAGGGTTTTGCAAGAGTTTGCTTCATCCGATCAACTCCTGATTGAACGTCTTCATCGATCAGAGTTCTCAGAGCATTTAGAGGGGTTCTCTGAAGAGCTTTGAGCGTTTTGGAGCTCTTCAGAGGTCCCTCTTCTAAGGAGGGGTTCTCTGAAGAGCTTTGAGCATTCAGAGGGTTTGTTTTGCAAGATAGGATGAAAATACAACCTTAAATGAAATAGACTTAGCTAAAGCAGGAATTAACTAGGAAATTGCGGAAACTACACTCATCCTAATTGAAAACTAAGTAACTTAATGCAAAACTATGGAATTGAAGTTCAAGAACTAATATCAAGGCAGGGAAACATAAAGCCTGTAGCTAAGTTGCAGAAATGAGATTGAATTCACATACTACAAATTGAATGCAAGAAACAGGGCTGAAATATGCTGGAAAACAAGCTTGTATCGGTCGATAGATCGATCAGATACAAGCTTGATCGGTCGCAATGACCGATCAGATGCTGTCTGGATCGATCGAACAATCCGATCAGTGGCTTATCTGATCAATCGAACAGATCGATCAGTTTCTGCATGTGTACTGATACAGAGTAAAATGATTACAGAAATGAGTACATAATCAAAATCTAAACTACAGATCAAGTTCTTAACCAAGAATTCCGTCATGCCATCACACAAGAGTCGAGCGAAGAACCCCCTACCTCGAAAATCAAACAAGAAACCAATTCCCGCGGTCGATTTGCGTTGGTTTGATGCGCAGCTAAACTCTTCTTCTGATCTCCTCCTTCTCGAATGCATCCGCTATAGGGTCTATCATGTATGTCATGCTTTGTACTCGTCCAGATGTCTCGTATGCTTTGAGCATGACGAGCAGGTACCAATCAGATCTAAGTGAAAGTCACTGTACAGCTGTCAAGAATATTCTTAAGTACTTACGAAGGACGAAAGAATATTTCTTGATATTTGGAGGCAATGAGGAGCTAGCTGTAAAGGGTTACAGTGACCCAAGCTTCCAAACAGACAGGGATGATTTTAGATCGCAGTCAGGGTATGTATTTTGCCTGAATGGTGGCGTTGTGAGCTGGAAGAGTTCGAAGCAGGACACAGTCGCAGATTCTACAACAGAGACCGAGTATATTGCTGCATCTGAGACAACAAAAGAGGTTGTTTGGATCCGAAAGTTCATTACAGAACTTGGTGTGGTTCCTAGCATAGTAAACCCCATAGACCACTATTGTGATAACAATGGGGCTATTGCACAGGCTAAGGAACCTCGGTCACATCAGCGGACCAAACACATACTACGACGCTTCCATCTCATTCGAGAGATCATCGATAAGGGAGATGTGAGGATATGCAGAGGACCCACAGATGCAAACATCGCGGATCCTTTGACAAAGGCTTTGGCACAAAAGAAGCATGATGGTCATACCAGATCACTGGGTATTAGATATTACAGTGATTGGCACTAGTGCTAGTGTGAGATTGTTAGTAGGAGCCCTAGAGCCAATTATGTGATGATTGACTAGGGATTTTTTGTATCATATTCTATCATTAATAAAGGCATGTTTGGTTATTATACTTACTTTGTATTTGTGCCAAATAACTAACTATAATAATGTCCTTGGGTAGTAGGTTCTTATCTACATTATATCGATTGGTTGAATCGATAGTCAGATAATGTAGAGAACACTACACTAAAACATTCCTCGTCAAGTATTAATATTCAAGGACAATATTAAAGCATGGAGACTAGCATGTAGGTCAACTGATGACTTGAGCTCACAAGTCATGGATATATGATATCAAGTTGACATATGAGTATATATTGGAGAATGTATACTGAATTGACCCACCATGAGAAAGTTTCATATATTATTATATAAGTGTCATAAACTTTCTCATGTGATTATTAGTATGAATAGTCCTTAGACCTGAAGTCACTACGGTTCCCTACATAAGGAGTTATGTACTTTGGTATCGTCAAACGTCACCCGTAACAGGGTGGACTATAAAGGCGATCACTGGGTATGTAATGAATTATGCGGAGGGATGTGAGTGATGTAGATGGGATTTATCCCTCCCATATGACGGGAATGATATCTGTGGGCCCCTTGATCGAGTAGGACCACTAAAACGCATAGCCATGCTCAAATGAGTCAATATGAGATATTGAGCTCATTAGTTTGAGTGAGTATACTCAGGGATCAAGAAACACAAGATTGACTGAGGATGACACAGTCTATGCCTCATTGGTCAATCTAGATATCGAGGATAAAAGGACAAGGTCATACATTATCATAGTCATGGAGGTTTAGTCGGATCTCGACTTTTCTTGTTACTTGGGTAGCAATGATGCATTGCTAGATGCCACTTATTGCTTATGTGTCTAAAGCGTTTAGGCACATTGCCAATGTTACGAGAACCTATTGGGTCACACACTATGGACACGATGCTTCGGAGATAAATTGATCTTGGTTTGACTAAGATTTGATTCGAATTGGATTAATTGAGTTAGACTCAAATGAATCCAATTAGATTATGGGATTGAGTCTAATTTGAGTTAGACTCATCTAGATTAGACTCAACCACTTAATTATGGATAATATTCATTAAAGGGTTTAATAAAATATTATTTAAGAGGAAGGCTAAGAGACATTCTATTCATTAGATGAATAGAATATTAAGAGTCTCAAGGAATACCAAGAGGCTTGGTATTCATTGGGTTTTATTAGCATTAAGATGAGAGGAGCTCAAGGGACATAGACCCTTGGTATTCATTATATGAGTATAAATACCCCTCCCCCTTGTCAAAGGTTAGAGGGTGCATCTCTCATCCTCTTCTTTCTTCCTCCTTGTCCATAACTCCCTAGTGTAGGTTCTTGTGCTTTGTGAACCATCCCAAGTTGTTAGCACAACTAAGGTGGTTCCTCTTCGAGGCGTAGATCGTGTTCATGTGGATATGCATAGAGGCACAGACACTTGAACGTGTAAAAGATCTGGTGAACCAAAGGACTAGCGGGATAAGCGAAGGGCACGCGACAAAGGTATTCCTATAAGATAGGAATTGTAGATCACTTTGTATGAGTTTTTCTTTCGCATGGATCACTCGAGGGATCTGATTTCCACTACAATTTTAAATATTTTTACCTATAGATCCCTACACCTCTTCCACCGGCTATCGTCTCTCGGATGTGCACGCAAGCCCTCGGCTTGCCTCCATGCCACCCTTCACGTTTTCCCTTTGAAGTCCACTTCCCGGCTTGCCCTTGGAGTCCTCTTCCCTCAGCTCTTGTCCCTTCATGACTTAGCTGACTCTTCACCAGCAGCCTTGACTGTTGCCTTCGTGCCCTCTTCGTCTTCGGCTCCCGTCCCTCGGATGTACACAAGCCTCCAGCTTGCCTCCATGCCATCCTTCACGCATGCCTCGAAGTCCGTGCCCCTCGGCTCATCATCCCTGCTATCCACGATCCCTCGAGTAGTGCACACAAGCCTCCAACTTGTCTCCATGCCACCCTTCACCGTACCGAAGCCGTCCAACTAAGTCAATATGTGTAACCTGCAATCCTACACACTCAAATATACATATTAAATCACAAGGGTAAACCTAACTTAAACCCTTTTCCCAAACATCAAAACACATGGTCACTCCGAACCATAGATTGACCCAACACTTATCAGAAGCTAGGATTCAGTCCCAGCTGACTGCTCCCGGTATGCCCCAACAGAATGGTGTAGCAGAAAGAAGGAACATGACTCTTATGGAGATGGTTAGGTCAATGATGAGCTACTCCGAGTTGCCAAATTCATTCTGGGGATTTGCTTTGGAAATGGTAGCGTACACACTAAACTTGTTTCCATCTAAGTTAGTCCCTCCTACTCCCATAGAACTGTGGACTGGGCGAAAGCCTAGTCTAGGACATGTTCGGATATGGGGTAATCCAGCACATGTGCTAAGGGAGATACTGATAAGTTGGAATCTCGTACTGAAGTACGTTTGTTCGTAGGCTATCCTAGATGGACAAAAGGTGGTCTGTTCTATAGTCCTAAGGATCAGAAGGAAATCGTTAGCACGAATGCCAGATTCTTAGAAGAAGACTATGTGATGAACCACAAGCCTAGGAGTAGACTAGTGCTTGAAGAGTTAAGAGGGGATGTTCCGACCTTAGAACCAACTGTACAAGAGGATACACCACAAGTCACTGCACCACGTGTCACAGAAGATACACAAGTGGTACCTCGTCGCAGTGGGAGGATTGTTGGACAACCTGAGAGGTTCATGTTTTTGGGAGAGTCTTCGGACTTGGTCCCTGGTGAACATGAATTGGATCCCTGGACCTATGACGAGGCCCTCCAAGATAAGGATGCAGATTCTTGGCAAAGGGCAATGAACTCTAAGATAGAATCTATGGATTCTAATCACGTCTGGGAGCTAGTAGAACCACCCAATGGTGTAAAAGTCATTGGTGCAAGTCGTTCTACAAGAGAAAGAGAGGATCTGATGGGAAGGTTGAGACCTTCAAAGCTAGGCTTGTTGCGTACTCAGAAAGAGGGTATCGATTATGAGGAGACCTTTTCGCCAGTAGTCATGCTTAAGTCTATCCGGATTCTCTTACCTATTGCCGCTCATATGGATTATGAGGTATGGCAGATGGACGTCAAGACAACTTTCCTTAACGGAAGTCTTGAGGAGACCATCTACATGAAGCAACCAAAAGGGTTCATTGCAAAGTTCAAAGAGCATCTAGTATGCAAGCTTATTCGATCCATTTATGGGTTGAAGCAAGCTTCACGATTTTGGAACATCCGCTTTGATGAAGTAATCCAGTCATATGGATTTATTCAAAGTCCGGATGAATCATGTGTATATAAGAGATGTGGCGGAAATGTAATGGTGTTTCTTGTACTCTATGTAAATGACATTTTGTTAATTGGCAACAATGTCAAAGTGTTATCAAACGTAAGGGTTTGGTTATCCAAACAGTTTGATATGAAGGACTTGGAAGAAGCAGGACACATCCTTGGGATCAAGGTCATAAGGGATCGCCAGAAAAGGATGTTGTCCTTATCCCAAGCTTCATACATTGACACTGTCTTGGCTCGTTTTAGCATGGAAAACTCCAAGAAAGGCTTTCTATCATTCAGGCATGGAGTTCCTCTATCCAAGGAGATGTGTCTGAAAACATCAAAAGAGATAGAGGAAATGAAGGCGGTTCCTTATGCATCGGCTGTAGGAAGCCTCATATATGCTATGTTATGCACGAGACCAGATATCTACTTTGTCGTGGGCATGGTCAGCAGATATCAGAGTAATCTTGGACAGGGACATTGGACTGTGGTAAAGCATATATTAAAATACCTAAGACGGACAAGGGATTATATGTTGGTTTACCGGGCAGACCAATTAGTCCCTGTGGGTTATACGGATTCGGATTTCTCGTCAGATAGGGACAAGAGTAAGTCTACCTCAGGATTTGTGTTTACTCTAGGGGGTGGAGCCATAGTTTGGAGGAGTGTCAAGCAGAAATGCGTGGCGAACTCCAATGGGCGAGATTTATTTTGTTAAATCGATAGGCCCGGTAAGTTGGAAAATAATATTAACTTATTAGTGTGCCGTTGATTATTGATAGAATCCGTGTCCTGGAGAGTCGGGATGATGATGCCCCCTTGATGAGCTCATAAGGATCATCATGTTAAACCCTGTAGGTGGATTTGATCCAACATGATGATAAGGTTGAGTGGTACTAGTCAAGGAGCCAGAAGTCGATTAATTAAAATTGTCAGTAATTTAAATTAATCGACGGGCATTCAATATCTTAAACACGGGGGGATAGATAACTCATAATAGGTGGAGCTTTTGATGACCGCTAACTAGGTGTCACAAATGTGGGTCTCAAAATTTAGATATGTGTAAAGCTGGAAACCCTTTTTGCTATCAAAGAATGAAAACGTAGTAAAGGGGCCACAGGTCATATTTTTCCTAGGGCTAGTTGAGATTTGTTAGATTCTAGCTTGATGTTTATGTGTCCTTGATATTTTTGGGTTTCAAATAAAATCGAGGGTTGGGTTATAATCAGAAATGAAAAACACAAGGAAAAGGGAAAGAATTTTAACTAAATGAACTAAGCAAGTGATGGCAACTAAGGAATTTAATCAATAGGAAATCTACTCAACCAAGACAGCTAAATCGAAATTAGAAGGAAAACAAATCTGATTTCAAATGCAAAAGCAAAGCATGAATTGTTTTGAACTTCAGGAATCTCCACTTAAAACCGAAACTTCACTTGACACCAAAATGCAAGCAATTAAATCAAAACAACTTGATACCAAATAATAATAAATAAACTCAAGTGCCAATAGCTGAACTAAATGCAGAATTGTAAATCGAAATGCAACAACCGATACGCAGAATTTTATCTCAATTGCTATAGGATGAAGCAAACTAAATGCAATATAATGTTTGGAAGAGAAATCACAGTTCAGAATCAATTCAAAAACACACTAAATGCAAAAATAAATGCAGAACTGCAGATTCGAATGCAGAAAGTCAGGGATGTAAACAAGAATTCAGAACATGGAAGAAGAAATGCAGGAATGAAAACAATAATCTAATGCAGAACACTAGAGCAGGCTAGACTAAGAAAAAAAACTAATGTATACTTGACTCAACTCAGAAACTATAAGTAAAAACTTGCAGGAACTGAAACTAGAGTTCAGAGATGAAATTGATACGCAGAAAAATTCTGATACGCAGAAGGAATAACTGAAACACAGCTACAATTCTGATACGCGTGCACTAAACCATGAAGTAAACTTAAATTGAAATAAATTGTTCACTAGACAAGCTTCTATCTAATACTATTGCAGAATTGAAACCTAATTAAGCAAAAACAATTAAGAAACTAAACTAAACATTCTGATACAAATTCAGTAATGGAACAAACTGCAGAAATGAAATTACAGCTAAAACAACAGAGATTAGCTAAAGAAACTAAGCCTCAATCCTTCCCTAGCTCAAAACCTCCTTGCCGTCACACAAGGGCAAGCCAAGAACCCCTTCAGCTCCGCAAATCACTGGAAGATTGTCTCTGCGATCGATTCTGCTCAATCTGCACTCAGCTGGGAATTCCAATCCGAACTCCTCCATCTCAATGTAAGGGATTGCGATGATGATTTGAAGATGTTCTGAGCACTCCAGAGAACCCCTCCAGATAGCTCAGATGGACGGAAAGGGCACGCGGGTGAGATCCAAGCGATCGGATCACAGAACTGCCGAAACCCTCAAACAGCTCTGTTCCGACGCAATTTTGAGCTGAAATCTCCACAAAAGCTTCCTCCAATTGATCCAGATCTTGTTCCAAGGTCGAAATTGAGGTGGTCACGCCTTCAAACGAAGAAAATTGCAAGAAAAACGAAGAACAGTGGACAAAAATGCGAAGAGCTCAGCTACGGCGAAGAAGACGCGACACTGTGCCCTGTTCGGAAAACTTGATTAAATACTTTGAAATGAACGGCCCAGATTGATTTGGATGAATCCAACGGTTGAAACTGCTCTGATTGAATCCAAACTTTGATGATGTTGATCAGAGATCAGGATCTGCCTCGGGGTATCTCGGATCTTTCAGATTTACAATGGATGGTCCAGATCAACCTGATCTTTGAATGGACAGTCTAGATCCTCCCGAGCTTGATCCAACGGTTGGATCTTCTCCAATTTACCCCTACACCTTCAAATCTCATTATGATGATCAGATCTACCTTTCCTCAGCTTGGATCCATCTGATTTTCCCTGGATGATCGAGATCTACTTAACTTCTGAATGGACGGCTCACAGTTCTCTAGAGCTTGATTGCCTTGATCTGAGCCTGATCCTGACCATTCTTGACCTTGGTCCATGATCCTTTCATGCCTATAAAAAATAGATCGACAATTAAGTAAATAAATTGTTCACTAGACAAGCTTCTATCTAATACTATTGCAGAATTGAAACCTAATTAAGCAAAAACAATTAAGAAACTAAACTAAACATTCTGATACAAATTCAGTAATGGAACAAACTGCAAAAATGAAATTACAGCTAAAACAACAGAGATTAGCTAAAGAAACTAAGCCTCAATCCTTCCCTAGCTCAAAACCTCCTTGTCGTCACACAAGGGCAAGCCAAGAACCCCTTCAGCTCCGCAAATCACTGGAAGATTGTCTCTGCGATCGATTCTGCTCAATCTGCACTCAGCTGGGAATTCCAATCCGAACTCCTCGATCCCAATGTAAGGGATTGCGATGATGATTTGAAGATGTTCTGAGCACTCCAGAGAACCCCTCCAGATGGCTCAGATGGACGGAAAAGGCACGCGGTTGAGATCCAAGCGATCGGATCATAGAACTGCCGAAACCCTCAAACAGCTCTATTCCGACGCAGTTTTGAGCTGAAATCTCCACAGAAGCTTCCTCCAATTGATCCAGATCTTGTTCCAAGGTCGAAATTGAGGTGGTCACGCCTTCAAACGAATAAAATTGCAAGAAAAACGAAGAACAGTGGACAAAAACGTGAAGAGCTCAGCTACGGCGAAGAAGACGCGACACCGTGCCCTGTTCAGAAAACTTGATTAAATACTTTGAAATGAACGACCCAGATTGATTTGGATGAATCCAACGGTTGAAACTGCTCTAATTGAATCCAAACTTTGATGATGTTGATCAGGGATCAGGATCTACCTCGGGGTATCTTGGATCTTCCAGATTTGCAATGGATGGTCCAGATCAACCTGATCTTTCAATGGACAGTCTAGATCCTCCCGAGCTTGATCAAACGGCTGGATCTTCTCCAATTTACCCCTACACCTCCAAATCTCATTATGATGATCAGATCTACCTTTCCTCAGCTTGGATCCATCTGATTTTCCCTGGATGATCGAGATCTACTTAACTTCTGAATGGACGGCTCACAGTTCTCCAGAGCTTGATCGCCTTGATCTGAGCCTGATCCTGACCATTCTTGACCTCGGTCCATGATCCTTTCATGCCTACAAAAAATAGATCGACAATTAAGTTCAAAAAATATTCCAAATGTATAGAAATTTGCCATAAAGCCCAAAATAGAACTAATCTATAGAACCGAGGGTAAATTCAAGGTTAAGCATGTAAAATGTGGGTCAAACATGGATTTTAGCATCTGAAATAATCAATAAAATAACACTTATCAACTCCCCCACACTTAATCCTGAGGTCTCACGAAACTACTAAATATGTATCCCCAGACTTTTTCCAAGCATAATTAGAAGCAAGTGAAAAGAAATTACCTAGGGTTGTCAATTCTCAAAAATCTAAGCTCTATGGATTAGTATCTCGTCCTTAAATCAACAACTTAGCCTTTTCATCCTTCATGATTCATTGAGATGAATTTAACTCACTAAGCCTTTCAAGGGAAGTTTTGGTGGCTCTCTCTTTAAGTTCTAAGTTAATGATGTAAGTGGAGCTCACTCAAACATACATGCTTCTTGCACTACCATAGGCTTGCTTGTTATCTACTCTCCACCATTATTCATGATTAGGGTCAACATCTACAACAACAAGTGAAAAACATAGAAAATGGTAAAAATGAAGTGAAAACCAAGGAAATAGAAAATTGATGGAGTGGAAGACTTGAATGCTCAAGGATATTTTTGATGCACTTTGCTCTCTTGTCAGTCCTTGTAATGAAGTCAAAAGTGTGATGGAGTGAGGATATGGCATTGTCCTTCAAGAATTTGATGAAAAGTCCTCACTAGTTCCTTTGTGCCAATTTTCCACCTTGTCTGCCAACTTTGCTTCCTTCATTCCTCTTTTCTCATTTTTTTTTCTGCTTCCAACTTTATATATATATATATATATGATCAGCTGCTGATTCTATTTAGTTATTCCTTTTGTTCAGTCATGATATGCTCAGCTCCCTAGTCCTTCTCAGAATCAGTCCAATCCATCCTAACAATCAAATGGTAGTGGAGAATTCAAATGACCCAAAATAAGGACATTGCCTCACAATTTTTCTTCAAACTATTATCTTCTTTTTTTTCTGCTCTCAAGTCTTCTAATGGAGCACATTCAGACCAGAGTTTGTATCAGAGAGCTTGAGACTTCAAATAATAATTAGGAACAAAAATTTGATGCTCCACATATATCCTTCACTAACTCTTGCAACTCCCTTTCGATACACACCACTTCAAGTTGGCACACTTTCCTCTATCATTCTCTTCTCTTTTTTTTTTGTTTCAGCTTCCAGCTCCATGGAATTACTTGTGAGCCTCGCAATTCTCTGATTCTCACAGCATTTAACATCAATACTAGTGGAGACACTGATTCAAGCTGTTTCGGATTCCACTTCACTGCATTCTCTTTTTTTTTTTTTAGTTCTAATATGAAAGAATCCAAGCAGCCACATTTCTTTTCTATTTTGATTAGCAGTGGGGATACTTAACATTTCCTGATACATTGATATACTTATTTCCCCACTTCACAACTTCGGAAAATCTAATTTCAGCTTCAACTTGACACAAAACTGCCTCACTAGCATTCCATCTAGCTTTTCCTTTTCTAGCTGCATTTCTAGCTTACACTCTCAACATTTCTGATCTCCAAAATTTCTGCTAACTGGTAAAGAGTTTTGTTCTTAATCCTTGTCAGCACCCTTGCATTTGTTTCAATTCAGAATAGTTCAACTTGTATCATTTCAGTAGCTCCCAATCAAAGTATCTCAGATTCCGAACTCTTGTTCCATTTAATATGCTTAATACTCACTGTTTTTTATTTCAATTGCTTCTCATCTCCTTCAAGAATTCGACCATATGTCAGCCATGTTTACAACCTTGCTTCTTTTCAGAATTTCTGATGGTTGGACCTTGCAATTCGATTCCTGTCAAAACAACCCAGCTAAATCCGGCTTCACTTGGAATTTTTTTAAGCTTCAATTCAGATTGTTTTCAGCTGCGATTCAGATTATTTTCAGCTGTCATTCGGATTCTAGCAAAATGTTACTAATCTTCCTAGCAAAGTACAGCTGCAATCCAAACAATTCTGACCAAGACATGCTTCACAAAAAAAAAATTCTGAATTTTGCTATTGCGTGCCACTTGGATTTTGGCACAGCTTTGTCTCTTCTTCAACCGAATTCAACATGGTCAGAATTTCTTGGATTTTCAAATTGTAATAAAGAATCTAATTGCTTCAATTGTTTTCCTCCTTCACTACTTCTTCTTGCTCATTTCTGACACCAAACTCACTCAACTTGGCACCTTTTGGCTTCAAATTTTTTTCTTGACATGAAATGCCTCTTTGATACCAAATATTTCCAAAACACTAGCCAAATCCCCCACACTTAATCTTTTGTCCGTCTCGGGCAAAATAACATCAAGAAACATCCCAAACACACAAGTCCATAGAAAAGTATGGTTAAGAGTAGGAAATAAGGAAAGAAAAATAGAATCAACATGAATAATGTCAAAAATGATATGAAAAAGAGAAACAAATTGATTAGCCTCTATAGATGTGATCCAATCATTGAAATATGGTTTTGAAAGAACCCAAGCAAATTCTAGAGTACAATTACATATGTGTATCACAAAAAAAATAAGGCTAATTCTCACTAGGTCCAAATAATTCATCTCAATTCATCAATTTAGAATCCAAAGCAAAGTAGTACACAAGCATCCAAGAATTCGTCCGTAAGCTCAAACCTTAAGTTCTAACAACCAAATTTAATTTTTTTTCAAGAGATTCTAAAATGACATGAAAACAACCTATAGGGATACATTTATTCACTAAGAACAAAAATGCTAAAAGAAATAACATGGTATTTACAATGTCTATTTATTCATCCTATTTTGCCTAAGAATTTATTATCAACTACTTACTTCAAAAAGAGAAAAATTTATTCCTAGAAACATGAAAATGCTATGTACAATGAAATGTAAATGTAGAGAAAGTGAACTCCCCTTAAGTTGGGTAGATAGCTTCGTTCATGTCCAAACCATCCACCTCTAGCTCCTTTAATTCTTCAAAGTACCTTTTAAGCCGGTGGCCATTGACTTTCCAAATAAAACCATTAGATACATCTTGAATTTCCACAACACCATAGGGAAAAATGTTAGTTACAATAAATGGACCATCCCACCTTGACCTTAATTTACCTTTTATCAATTTGAGCCTAGATTTGTACAATAACACCTTGTCACCAATTTGGAAGTCTTTCTTCACAATGTGCTTGTCATGGAAGTTCTTGGTCTTTTCCTTGTAGATCCTTGAATTTTCAAATGCTTCTAGCCGAATTTCTTCAAGTTCTTAGAGTTGAAGTTTCCTCTCTTCTCCCGCCTTGATAGCATCGAAGTTACAAGCTTTTACTGCCCAATATGTTTTATGCTCTATTTCCACTGGGAGATGACAAGCTTTACCATATACCAAGCGGTAGGGGGACATGCCAATCGGTGTCTTAAATGCTGTTCTGTAGGCCCAAAGTGCATCATCTAACCTCTTGCTCCAATCTTTTCTAGTGGGTCCAATAGTCTTCTCCAAAATGGATTTGATCTCTCTGTTTGAAATCTCAGCCTGTCCATTTGTTTGGGGGTGATAGGATGTAGAAACTTTATGTACAACCCCATATTTACTCAGTAGTGCCTTCATGTGTTTGTTGCAAAAATGAGATCCTTGGTCACTAATTATGGCTCTTGGAATTCCAAACCTGCAAAAAATATGTGACCTAACAAAACTACAAACAACAGAAGAATCATCAGTCTTGGAGGGAATGGCCTCCACCCATTTTGAAACATAATCCACAGCAAGTAAAATATACAGATAACCATAAGATGCAGGAAAATGTCCCATAAAATCTATTCCCCAAACATCAAAAATCTCACAGAAAAGCATAGTGTTTTGGGGCATCTCATGTCTCGCTCCTATGTTCCCAGTTCGCTGGCATCTATCACAATTTTTATAAAAGACATATGAATCATGAAAAAGGGTGGGCCAGTATAATCCACACTCTAGCACTTTTCTAGCGGTTCTTTGGGGTCCAAAATGCCCCCCACAAGCTGATGAATGGCAAAATGTAAGGACAGAAGAAAACTCATGATCTGGTACGCATCTCCTAATTATTTGATCATTACAAAACTTCCATAAATAAGGGTCACCCCACACATAAAATTTTGCATCACTTTTAAGTTTATCTTTTTGAGCTTTAGAAAAGTGAGTGGGAAAAACATGTGCAACTAGAAAATTAACTAGGTCTGCATACCACGGGGTCTCACCATGTACTGCAATCAAGTGCTCATCTATGAAATCATCATCAATGGTGGTAAAAGATCCATCTCCTTCAAGTCTGCTCAAATGATCTGCAACTAGGTTCTCTTTGCCACTTCTATCTCTGATCTCCAGGTCAAATTCTTGGAGTAGGAGCATCCATCTGATCAGTCTAGGTTTTGCATCAGGCTTTTTCAACAAGTATTTCAGAGCTGCATGATCAGAAAAAATAATAGCATGTGAGCACAACAAGTAAGATCTGAAACGGTCTAAAGCAAAAATAATGGCAAGAAGCTCCTTTTCAGTGGTGGTGTAGTTTGCTTGGGCGGCATCTAGGGTTTTAGAGGCGTAGCAGATGACATGAGGTGCTCCATCAACCCTCTGTGCTAGAACAGCTCCCACTGTAAAATTAGAAGCATCACACATTAATTCGAAGGGTAAAGTCCAATCAGGTGATTTAATAATAGGAGCTGAGGTAAGAGCATCCCTGAGTCTGTGAAAAGCTTCCTTGCACTTATCATCGAAATGAAAATCAACATCTTTCTGCAAAAGTCTTGTCAAGGGCCGAGCAATCAAGCTGAAGTCTCTAATAAATCTGCGGTAGAAACCTACATGTCCAAGGAAAGCACGAACATCCCGTACGCATACGGGGTAAGATAAAGAAGAAATAACACTGATTTTTGCAGGATCTACCTCTATACCTTTCTGAGAGACTATATATCCAAGTACAATCTCATGCTCTATCATGAAGTGGCATTTCTCAAAATTAAGAATAAGGTTAGTTTCAATGCAACGATGTAAAACCCTAGACAAATTTTCTAAGCATGAATCAAAAGATGTGCCAAATACTGAAAAGTCATCCATGAATATCTCCATACAATGCTCTAACAACTCACCGAATATACTTACCATGCATCGCTGAAATGTACCGGGTGCGTTGCAGAGTCCGAAGGGAATCCGTCTGTCGACAAAAGTACCAAAGGGGCAAGTGAAGGTAGTCTTCTCCTGGTCCTCTGGATCTATACAAATCTGAAAGTAGCCTGAGTATTCATCCAAAAAGCAATAATGCGACTTCCCTGCCAGTCTTTCAAGCATCTAATCAATAAAGGGTAAAGGGAAGTGATCTTTCCTTGTGACCTTGTTGAGCTTCCTATAATCAATGTAGACTCTCCAGGAATTCTTAACTCTGGTGGGCACTAGTTCATTGCTTTCATCTGCCACCACGGTCACTCCAGATTTCTTGGGCACCACATGTATAGGACTAACCCACTGACTGTCAGAAATAGAGTAAATGATACCTGCCTGTAAAAGTCGAGTCACCTCTTTCTTTACGACGTCCAAAATAAGTGGATTGAGTCTCCTTTGTGGTTGCCTCACGGGTTTGACATTGTCTTCCAAAAATATCTTGTGCATACAGATAGCTGGGCTGATACCTGGTATATCTGATAAAGTCCACCCAATTGCCTTCTTGTAATGTCTCAGGACTTGCAATAATTTCTCTTCTTGCTCTGACTCCAAGTGCTGTGCAATAATCACGGGAAAAGTCTGCTCCTCTCCTAGGTATGTATACTTCAAGTGGCCTGGTAGTGGCTTCAGTTCAATTTGGCCTTCCTCAGTGGGTATGAGTGATCCTTGGGGTTCTGTGCAATCCCCTACACTATGAATCTCAATAGAAATAGGTGATCCTTGGGGCTCTGTGCAATCCCCTATACCTAGAAAAACCTCTCCAGCTGGAAGTGCATCTGAAATGTCTTCTGAAATATCCTCGGTCTCGGCAGTAAATACTCCCTCAGCCTCCTCTGAATGAATAACTCCTCCAGAAAAATCATGTAGAAATCCCTCAGCCTCTAACTCTGTATCCTCCAACTCCTCAAGAATATCGATGCTCATAATGGAGTGGTCCTCTCTCGGGTGCTTCATAGCGTCAAAAATGCTGAACTGAACTACCGTGTCTCCAATCTCCATGGAAAGTGTACCAGCATACACATCTATCTTGGTTCTAGCAGTCTTCAGAAATGGTCTTCCTAAAATAAGTGGAGAACGGTTTTAACCAAAATCCACTGATGGACCTACCATATCTGAATTTCTGAAAACTCCATATGAATAGAGAGGGTAGAGGTAGGAGATGATGTTTTAGGTGTTCAAACATCTATATATTAGATATCACCAATAAAATAGGAGTAGTTTAGAAATATCAGTGGGTTTTGACCAAAACCCACTGATGGACCTACCATATCTGGATTTCTGAAAACTCCATATGAATAGAGAGGGTAGAGGTAGGAGATGATGTTTTAGGTGTCCAAACATATATATATTAGATATCACCAATAAAATAGGAGTAGTTTAGAAATATCAATGGGTTTTGACCAAAACCCACTGATGGACCTCTCATATCTAGATTTCTGAAAACTCCATATGAATAGAGAGGTTAGAGGTAGGAGATGATGTTTTAGGTGTCCAACCATCTATATATTAGATATCACCAATGAAATAGGAATAGTTTAGAAATATCAGTGGGTTTTGACCAAAACCCACTGATGGACCTACCATATCTGGATTTCTGAAAATTCAATATAAATAGAGAGGTTAGAGGTAGGAGATGATGTTTTAGGTGTCCAAACATCTATATATTAGATATCACCAATGCAATAGGAGTAGTTTAGCCATATCAGTGGGTTTTGACCAAAACCCACTGATAGACATCACATCTATGTTCAGGCCCTCCTAGCGTGACTTCAGACCCTGCGTTTTAATCTGAAATTAAGTGTTTTGATAGGTTTTTTATATATTAATATATTTTTAAAATAGAAAAAAATTTGAGTCCACGTCGGGCCTGAATCAAAAGATTTCAGGCCCAACGTGGGTCTGAAATAAAAAATTTCAGGTCCACGCTGGGCCTGAAATATTTTTATTTCAGGCCTATACTAGACCTGAAATATTTTGATTTCAGGCCCAGTGTGGGCCTGAAATAAAAATATTTCAGGCCCACGCTTTTTTTTTATTTCAGCGATAGCTTTTTTTTTTATTGATTTCAGCGATAGCTTTTTTTCAAATTTTTTTATATATTAATATATTTATTAAATATTATTTAATATATTAATTTCTATTAATCAAATATAAAAATCATTTATTTATATTTTTAAATCACGTTGGATAAGATATTTTTTAACTGAAATATTTTTTTAATTTTTACCTTACGTTTTTAGCCTCGATTCCATAATATATTATTTTAAAATAAAAGTCTGAAAAAGCATGTGCAGACGTCTCGAAATTTGTTACTGAGAGAGAGAAAGAGAAATAGAGTAGTTAGAAGGAGGGGTATAAGAGGAAGTTCACTTAAATGCCTGCGCTCTTTGGTAAAATAGAAATCATGATACGTGAATTGGTAATTTCCAATTCTTAGGTACGCCCTTTGGTAAATTGCCACATATTCAAATATCAATTATCTAACTAAATTATGTCTCAATCCAATATGTCTCAGCTTTCTATTGTAAATATTGCTATATGCCTTTGATAGTGAAGCCTCACTGTCACAATGTATAGCAATTGGAGGCATTGGTTTCGGCCACAAAGGAACTTTTATTAATAGGTACCTTAACCATTCTACATCCTTAGCACACGAATCAAGAGCTATCAAGTCGGCGGCTAAATCAACAATACAAGTTTGGCTTTTTGGAAACCTAAGATATGGCTCATCCACCAATTTTGAATATCCATCCACTTGTAGATGTACGATCTTCTGAATCATATAACAAACTATCATCTGTATATCTTTCTAGAACTTGAGGATATCCAAGATAATGTATACCATAATCTATAGTGTGTTTTAAGTACTTCAATACTCAATAAATTGCATTCCAATGCAATTGACTAGGATTGCGAATATACTTACCCAAATTTTCAACTACAAATACAATATCAGGTCTAGTTGATATCATTGCATACATCAAAAGGTGTTATACTTGTCTTACAATCAAAATGGTCAAACTTTCTTAATACTTGTTCAATGTAGTGAGATTATGAACCTCGAGATCTTTATGCTCAAGATCACATCTACTTGACCCAAATCCTTCGTATCAAAGCAGAATGACAATAATGATTTAGTGTCATTACACTGATCATATTGGTTCCAAAGATCAACATGGCATTCACATAAAGACAAATAATAATGCATTTATTATTGTTAAACTTACTACACAGACATTTATCGCATTCATTAATTTTAAATCCATTAGCAACTATCACTTGATTAAAATTTTCATGCCAATTTGCACATTTTATGCTCTTGTCTAATCATAAAGAACTCTTCCGGTAGCTTCATATAGATCTCCTCATTTAACTTTCTATTAAGAAAATCTATTTTTATATCTATTTGATGTATCTCAAGATGATAAATTAATGATAATGCAATCAGGATTCTAATAGTAGCAAACCTAACAATGGGTGCATAGATATCAAAATAATCTAGACCTTCCTTTTGTTTAAAGTCCTTTGCGACTAACTTTGCCTTGAACTTATCTACAATTCCATCTTCTTTTTAAATATTCATTTACAACCAATTGAGTTTGAGCCATGTGAAAGATCAACCAACTTTCACATTTTATTGCTCATAATAGACTCTATCTCATCATTAATTGCTTCTTTCTAGAATGCAACCACCCTAGACTTCATTGCTTCTTCAAATGTTTTGGGATCAGATTCCATTAAATCAGATATGGTTATCTATTTCACATTTGAATCTCTAGTTCCCACCAAAAGATGCATAACGAAGTCAGGTCCGAAGGATTTATCCTTTCGAACCCTTTTACTTCTCCTTAATTCAGGGAGATCAACATCAACATTTGCATGAACAATTGCTTCATTACTGACTATTAGTGCACTAGTAGTAGAATCATAAGGAACTTCAAAATCCAAGGTTTTATCCAAGGTTTTACGTATAGTAGAAAATCCATTCTCATAAGATATAACATCACGTGATTCAAATATGACATTAATATACATAGAATTATTGGGTTTAATAACATGGAACCTCTATGCCTTACTATGCTTAGCATAACCCAAGAATATGCACTCCATGCCCTTCTCTCCTAACTTACTCACTTTTGGGACAATAGCTCGACTCCCCAAACTCATAAGTAAGATAGATTAGGCTTGCGTTTCTTCCATAATTCATATGGGATGCTTTGTTTCCTTTAGAAGGAACACAATTTAGAATGTGGCATGCAATCATTATCGCTTCACCATGATAATTCGTAGTTGTGAATTACTCAACATAGTATTCACCATTTCAATAAGAGTTCTATTTTTTTGAGGAGTATATGCAGAAGATATTTCATGCACAATGTCCATATCTTCATAATATTTAAGAAAATGGTATTCACTCCTCTATCACTTCTAAGATATTTAATCTTAGAATTATATAGATTTTCTACTTCAATCTTATAAATTTTAAGTTTATCTAATACTTCATCCTTAGTCCTTATTAAATAAACATAACAATATCTAGAAAAATCATCTATAAAGATAACAAAATAGCATTTTCCTCCCCTAGTGGGCATAGCATGTAAATCACATATATCATCGTTGACCGGTGGGGACTCTCGTTGAAGGCTATGGGGCAGGGCCGGTCAGCCAAGCGGATTAGTCGGGCACAAACCTGAATATCCTTATAAATCAAAAAAAAAAAATGTAAATCACATATATCACTAAATATTAATTCCAATATAGAACTAGTTCTTTTTATATTAGGAAATGGAGTTTTAGTTATTTTGTTTTGCATGCATACTTTGCATTTTTCTAGCATATTATCCTTACATTTTGGTATTAAACGTAGAAAACTCATGTCATGCATTTTTCTAAAATTAATGTCTTAAATGAAAATGCCACAAATTAAATGAGTTAACTATATAAGCAGAAACATCAGTTTTATTTATATTCATTTTGAACATTCCATAATACACAAATCCTTTGCCAACAAATACACCTCTTTTAAGGATGGTTAAAAATCAAATTCAATGACAATTTTGAAGCTACACTTGCAAATTCTTCTAGAGACAAGTCCTCTTTTATTATGCTTGAGATTATTTTTATAATCTTTCCGTGAATTAGGAAGTTTGTCAATCACTGAAGACACAACAATAGATTCATTCATACATTTCATGTTGTGCAAATTGATTATAAATGTGCAAGGTCAGCTTTAGGCATATGCCTTAAAGGTCTATGCCTAGAGCCCCAATTTTTGTTGTCTCATTAATTTTAATATATTAAATATATTTTATGTATGCATTTTAAAAGAATGGAAAAGAATAGGGGCCCACGTGATAAAAACAAATTTGCATGATCTCATTCTCTTATCAAAGCTTATGATTTTACAAAGATCTCATTATGGTTACAACGGATAAGATCATAAAAGGGCTTTCTTTTTAACATTTTAAATTTATTTTTAATTATGTATCATAATGGTGGGTTTGATCCCGTTGGGATCTTCATTTTCAAGGAATTGCATTAAGTTTTATCATTTTGTTCATACATTCTTGATTTATTTGCCTTTTGTGCTTCATGAATAATGATGAGTTGAGGACAAGAGCATGATTCTTTCTATTGTTGTCACATTTCATTGTTCTTATTTCCTCAATTTAGTAATTTTATCAATTGAAAAACATTTATTATCAACACTTGAATATGAAATTTTAATTAATAATTTTGCATATCAAAAAGCCAAAAAATTAAATTTTATACAAAAATTTATTTTTTAAAATTAATATTTAAATAGTCTTAAACAAAATTAAACCTATCATGGTCTCAAATCTTAATGAAAATGTGAGCGAAATTTTTTTCAAGTCCAAATAAAAAATGATGAGGATTTTTTTTAAAACATTGTCAAAGGCCTAATTTTTTTCCCCCTTATGGCCTCAAATAAGCTTGAGCTGACCTAGTAAATGTGTATGACTTCATGGAATTGCTCAATAATTTTTCTAGTATCGACTATGCGATATTAAAAAAAATTTGGAAACCAGAAATTTCTTACTTGTAATATCTTCATATTGATACTATAATCATCTTGATCCCATTTTTGTCTTGCCTTTGTTTGTGCAACAGTTTGATTTTCTTTTTCTGTTGATTTCGTTGTGGTAAGAGCATATACCACATTTAATGGAGTAGGAAATGCAATTTATTTTGCCAACACCCAAAGTTTTTCTCCATCGAACCTTTCCAACTTTGACAAAATCTGCAACAAAGTTATGAAGCAAATTCCCATGAGAAACCACAAATAGTTTCTTAAGATTGTTGGTAGGAAATCTTGGTCAATAGTACTGCTTCGATTAGGAAACTTGTTGTTGCTGATTGTTGCAAGATTTTGCTTCTTCAAATATTCTTTTGTCGGGGTACTTCCATGTCGAGGAGCTCCATAAATCCTATAATAATCTAGAGAACAAATCCAAGGTGCGTACACTCACTTTCCTTAAGAAACTATTTGGCTACCACCACAATAATGCACTCGAACTAAATAAATGTTCCTCCAGGATACAATGGATTCCTTAATAATGTTGTTTTCAAAGTGCATGTTTGAAAATAACCGGGAATACCTTGGATTTATTCAAACTCGATAATTGAATGCTTGCATATTGTTACTACCAATATAACAATATACAAACAACACTTTGAAAAGCAAGTAACTTTGATATAGGAAGGTTTTGTTATCAAAAGGATGATTCATTGTTTGTACAAAGTGGTGGTTTATAGTGTTTGTAACATTGTCTACGAAAAGATATATCTTTTGGATCATAATCTTTCATTCAAACATCAAAAACACCAATACATGAAGGGATACAATTGAGCAGACACAACTATTCAAGTTTCTTATTCCTTTCATTATTTTCCATTTTATAAAAATCACCAACACAAGATTCCATATTATATATTTTGTGTTGGTGTAGTTTGTGATAACGGTAAACTCAGATTTTGATATATGACAAAGGGATTAAAATTAGATGTGTTATTTTCTAACCTTGTTACCAAATGTGTAGGATTGAAAGGTTTAAGACCTGACACCAGGCCGAAGTCCAAGATGGTGGAGTCCTGGCAAAAGTCCAAGATGGTGGAGTCCTGGTAAAAGTCCAAGGTAGTGGAGTCTTAGCAAAAGGTCCAGTTGGATCCGTTGGGCTGACAACTAGCCGAAATCCAAGTTGGTGAAGATTTAGCAAAAATCATAGTGAGTAAAGGAGCTAAGTAGATTTGCACAAGGTAAGTGAGATAAGTCACTGAAATAGCAAATCCCGACGAGGACAAGTTCCAACTGGGACTTTAGGCGCGATTCAACTTAGAACCATTTTGAATATTTAAGTTGAGACCTTTGACTATATCCTAGTCTTGGGAAAACAGAGTTTATTTAATACTCAGTTTATTTAGTCCATAGTGTTGTCATACTAACCTTGTTTTGCAGGGTATTTGTTGTCTTGGACTAATATGATTTTATAGGGTTTAAATTACAAAATTTCCTCAGATGAACAACGCCCGAGGCGTCTCAATTGAAACTGGAGGTGCCTCGAGTGCTTGAGGGCACCTCTGTGCAACTGGAGCTGCGGATAAAAGTTCAATGAATGAAAGCGCCCTAGGTTGGATCCGAGGCATCTCAGTTGGAACTAAGGCTCCTCGAAGGAGATCCAAGGCGCCTTCCAGAGGATCAGAAGCAAGATTGAAGGCTTTAGATTGAGGATAATGTTTCCTTGATTTGAGACGGTTCAGCTAGGAACTGAGGCGCTTTAGATGTCCTTTATAAGGACTTGCTACTTAGAGCTGATAACAATAATTTTCAATCAATTCTTTCTACGATTTCAAGTTCTTGCGTTCATTCTGCTTCCTTTTCATCTTACTATGGCTCTGCTTCGACATGATTACGTCTGATTGCTACTAGAAGATCAACCTCAGCACATGAGCCAAGCGAAATTTTACACTTATGTTGGGTAACACTGTTAAAGTTATTTACATGTACTTAATTTATATCAAGTAGGAAGTGTAAAGTTGTTACACTTTCTACTTATCTTTTGTATTCGATCACTCTACTGGGAGTTTACCAGTAGAGGATATTAGTGGATTGCCCGTCGAAAAGGTCCAAGGGACTTGGGACTTGCAGTAGGAGTCGCTGAAGGCTCCGAAACAAGTAAAACCGACTTGTGTTCGCGTGATTGCTTTTTCGTTATTTTCTGCTGCACTTGCTCACATTTTTATAACTTCGAAAAAGCATCGTTTATTTTAAAAAAATCATGTGATTCACCTCCCCCCTCTCTCTCACGTGCAATGGTCCTACACTCTTGCACTCATCACTAACTTTTTGTTAAAACTCACTAATGGTGTTAAGCACAATAAAATTTATTCAAACTAGATCAATGCATTCATAAGAGATTCTTAAGTATAATCATGTTCTTCAACATTAGTTAAAACTCAAGATTGATTTGTTTGTTGCGCACCCCTACATATTCGGAGTGCCTGGATCGAATTCAGGTGTAGTGACAATTTTTTTCTTTTTTTAAATTTTTTGGAATATTTTATATGTATTTGGGGTTTAAGGTTTAGAGGTTGAGCTATAGTGGTTTACGTCAATAAGATTTTTCCTGTAGGGTTCAGTCTTCGCTTTTGAATTATAATGTTCAAAATAAATAAATCTAGATACTCAGGAGGTATATTATATGTATTTTGCGTCAAGATTCTAGGATTTAGAGATTGAGTTATAGTGGGTTTGAGCTAATAAGATTTTTTTCTCTAAGATTCAGTCTTCCTTTTTGGATTATAGTGTTCAAAATAAAAAATTTAAATATTCACGAATTATATTATAAGTTTAAAGAATTATTTAAGGAAAAAAAAAAAGAAAAATTGATCTAGCACCTGGATCGAGGGGTGCGCAACATCATGTGATGTTTTATCAACAGCAGAGCGCCCTTTAATATATATATATATTTTTTTTTTTTTTTTGATCCGGGCGAGTGGTTTTTGAGGAAGATCGAGAGCCCGGTCGGGTCCGATGGCATCCGGCCTGGGTCAAGGAAAATTAGTCCGGGTGGGCCTCGACCCCATTAGCCAGACATGAATCTGAGCAGGAAGAGTAGAGGTCGAGACCAGTAGGACCGGAGGTCGGCCACTCGGGGTTGTGATGGATCTCGAATAGATGTCACGATGTGAGACTCAAATTTAGAATTTATAACTGAAAACCCTTGCTAGCAAGATTAAAGGTAGAATATAGGCCTCAGGTCGTATTTTTTCCCAAGGACTAGTCGTGAGTGTTTGAATCGAGCTTGAAAGTTATTTGTCATTAAATGATTTGGATTTTCTAGATAAAATGGGGGTTTTATTTTGCAAGTAAGAAGGAAAGCAAAAATTGAAATGAAATTGATTAAGCTAAGGAGAGTTAAACTAGGTATTGCAAGAATTGAACTTTAACACTAAGAAAATTTAACAAGACAATTAGAAACTGAAAATATAAAATTGATATCTATCGCAGAACTGAAACTAAAACTTTATCCAAATTCAGAAATTAAGAGTTGAAACTATGCTGAATTCTTAAATAGAGTATGTGGTGCAGAAATTTTCCTGATCGGTCGGCTGACCGATCAGATGCAAGCCTGATTGGTCTGAGTGACCGATCAGGTCATAGTTTGCAGAATCGCGATCCTGGATCGTAGGATCGTACGATTCTACGATCCTACGGCAGAAAACGATCCAGAATCGCGCAGAATCGTTTTTTGTAGCAGGATCGCAGCAGGATCGGTAGGATCGGACAGAATCGGACAGGATCGTATAGGATCGGACAGGATCGGAACAGAATCGGAACAGGATCGATGAAAACTTTAAGAGGTCATAACTTTTGACTCGGATTGAACCACGTGACCTATAATATATCAAATTGAAACTCGTTCAAAGATCTACAAGTTAGTTTTAAGATTGAATCCCAAAAAATATTGTTTAAAGCCTTTTCAGAGGCCCAGAAGATTATTAATCTTTTTTATTATTTTTTTTATCTTTTACATCGTTAGTGTTAGTGTTTTAAGATTATTTAAATATCTATTTAATTATTTTTTAGTTAGTTTTTGATTAATAATATTATGTTATATCTTTTTTCTAAAATGATGAGTCTTTAGATGTCTATTATCTAATAGGTTGACAATTAAATTGGATCATCTTGTAATAAATAAAATATTCTTGAAGTTAAACGTGATTATTTTCATTATAGTGTTAATAAAAATTGTATATTTTTTCATTTTAAGGGTTTTTGATAGGATCGTACGATTTTACGATCCGATCCTGACCGATCCGATCCTGACCCCAAATCGATCCTGTGTAGGATCGCGATTCTACGAACCTTGGATCAGGTGGAGTCTAGATCGGACAACAGTCCGATCAGTAACTGAAACGAGCTGATCCAGAGCTAAGAACAGAATTCAGAAACAAGGAATTAACCAAAAACTAAACATCAAACCCTTCCTCTGGCTCGAATTCTTCTTGCTGTCAAACAAGATTCAGCTACGAACCCCCTAGCTCGACAAATCGCCAGATCTCAAGCTTCCGCGATCAACTTAGCTCAACTTGCCTCAAGAGAACCATCCATTCGATCTCTTTGTTCTCGACTTGTGGGAATGCGATGATGACTCAGGGACGATCAGATCAACTCAGAGAACCCCTCTGACTTGCTCTAATTGATGAAGGACAGAGCACAACAAGAATCGATCGGATGATTTCAGAAACTAGCGAAACCCTCACCTAGCCTCTTCTCAGCGACAAATTGATCAGAGAAACTCCCGGAGACGCGATTCCAACGATCTGGAACTCAAACCAAACTCGGATTCAATGTGGCAGATGGACCCAAACTAGGTGTCACAAATGTGGGTCTCAAAATTTAGATATGTGTAAAGCTGGAAACCCTTTTTGCTAGCGAAGATGAAAACGTAGTAAAGGGGCCACAGGTCGTATTTTTCCTAGGGCTAGTTGAGGGTGTTTTATTCTAGCTCGAGTTTATGTGTCGTTGATATTTTTGGGTTTCAAATAAAATCTGGGTTTGGTTTCAATTAGAATTGAAATCGCAATGAAAATAAAGAAAACTAAACTAATGAACTAAACAAGTGATAGCAAGTAATAACTCAACCAATGGGAAATTAAATCAACTGATGCAACTTTACAAAATTCAGGAAATCAGACTTAAACCCAAATGCAAGAGTACACTACAATTGGTTTTGAACTTCAGAGGTTATCACTCAAAGCCGAAACATTCACTTGATACAAAAAGTATGCAACTAACACTTGATACGCAAGAGAGATGCTTATGTGCCAAAAGCTGGTAGTGAAGTGCAAAACTAAATGCAGAACTCTAAGCTGACCATTCCAAAGTGAAGCTAATCAATTTAACTTGGAAATCAAGCTCATAGTGAAGTGCTATGCATGAGAAAAGGAAGAAATTCAGAGTTGAATGCAGCAAATCAAAAATGGACTTAGTGCAGAATTCGAATGCAAGAATTCAGAACATGAAGCAAAGATGAGGCTACGGTTCAGAAACAAACCAAATGCAAATTAAACTAAATTCAAGCACAACAATTCACTAAAAGATAGATTGCATCCTGATACAAATCATCGCTAAAACTTACCTTGATACAACATGCAGAAAATTCAGCAACTTGGCACGCAGACAAGGAAAACTGAATGTGCCGAAGATGATACTAATGTAGGACTATTATCTAACACTTAAGACTTGAAACTGATCGATGCAGCATTATAAAGCACAGCTATAAACCAAATGATGTGCAGGGATGAGTAATTAAATTCAGACCTAGAAAACCAATCAACTCAGACGCAACTGGATGCAGAAATGATGCGCAGGAATGCAGAAATTCAGCAACAGATCAAATGCAAGAACAAACAAAACAAACTCAGATTCAAGGGCAACAATCTAATGTTTCAGAAACGCTTGAAGAAGAGCCAATGATCACTCGACACTAATTCAGAAACACTAAGCTAAAAATCTGCAGAATTTTAAACTGATACGCAGGGAAGAATTCAGGAAATTGATACGCATGAACTAAATTAGGAAACAAACTGAATTCAAATACAATTGTTCACTATCAAACAAACTAGCTAATAAGAATTCAGAATTAAAACACTAATGAATGTAGAAATGATCCAAACAAAACTGATACAGAAATTCAAAACTGAAAATGAACTGCAGAAATGAAATTACAGCTAACAAATTGAAAATTCATCAAATAAACTAAGCCTCGATCCCTTCTTTAGCTCAAGAACTCCTTGCCGTCACACAAGGGCGAGCCTCGAACCCGTAAGCTCCACAAATCATTGAGAAACTGTCTCCGTGAATCAATCCGAGCTCAACTCTGCTCAATTCTGAAAACCCATTCGATCTCCTTGATTCAACTGTGTCCGCGTGCGATGGTGAGTTGGGGATGATCCAAGCAATCCAGGGGACCCCTCTGAACGACTCGGGTGGATGAAAATGGTGCACAACCGATCCAAGGGAAGCAAATGGCAGAACTGAGGAAACCTCACATCAGCTCTGTTTCTTGGGCAAAATGGAACTCGGAACTTCACTGAGAGCTCTTCCCAATGACCTAAAACTTGCTCTAATGAAGGAATTGAGTGGTCGCGCCCCTTAGATGAAGAAACTAGCTGAAGAAACGATGAAGAACACTCGAAGAAGGAGACGCTGCGGCGAAGACGCGACAAGCTGCAGCTGAGGGAAAATTTTGATTAAATACTTAAGAATGAACGACCCAGATTGTTTAGAGCAGATCCAACGGCTGATCTTTATCCGATCTGAACCAAACTTTGATGATGTTGATCAAGGGTCAAGATCTGCCTCGAGGTAGCTCGGATCTTCCAAATTTGCAATAGATGGCCCAGATCAACCTGATCTTCGAATGGACGGTCTAGAGCCCTCTGATCTTGATCCAACGGTTGAATGATCTCTGATTTGGATGAAAATCTCAGATCTTGACCTGAGTGCCTGATCAACCTTAACCCTAGCTCGGATTGCCTCAAAGGTTCCCAGATGGCTCAGATCTAGCCGTTTTTGAATCGGACGGCCCAGATTTATCTGAAGCTTGATCACTCGATCCGGGTCCATTTCCGACTCAAATTTGACCCAGCATAACCTAGGTCCATGATCCTTCCATGCCTACGAAAATAGATCAACAATTTAGTGGCAAAATAATTCAAATGTATCGATATTTACAATTAAATCCAAAATAACAGTAATTTCTAGAACCTAGCATAAATGCAAGATTAAGCAAGTAAAATATGGGGCAAATATGGATTTAATAACCTGAAATGATCAACAAAATAACACTTATCAGTGGCCGTGCAATCGGACGAAGAAACAGAGAAGAAATCGCAAGAACAGTGGCGAAGACGCGACGACCCCAAAGCGCGGAGGGAATTTCTGTTTTAATCAATTGACTTTGAATTTGGACGGCTGTGATTGCTCCAATCCCATCCAACGGTCGGATCAAGTCATAACGAACCCAAACTTCCCAGATCTTGATCAAGGGTTCTGATCTACTTGACCTTAACTCGGATCACTCAGATCTGAAGCGGATGACTCAAATCTTCTCTTCTCTAGTTTGGATGGTTTATATCCTCTAGTGCTTGATCCAACGGCTGAATCAACTCTGAACTGGCCCAAACTTTCAGATCTTGATCCATGAACTTGATTAAGTCTATCTTGAGCTTGGATCGACAAGAAGTTGGCGGATGGCTTAGATCTAACCGTTCTCTTGAATGGACGGCCCATATTAATCCGATGTTTGATCCCTTTGATCCGGATCCAATTCTGACCCAAGTTTGACCCAATATGATCCAGGTCCATGATCATTTGAAACCTACAAAATGTTATTAAATTTAAGTGCCAAAACATCTTAAATGTAGAAAGAAATGAATCTTAAGCTAAAATAGAGGTAATTCATGAAACTTTATATACATGCAAACTTAAGCATATAATAGTAGATCAAAACATGGATTTGAGGGCCTAATTTAATCGACAAAATGAAAGCTATCAGGTTGGTCACCCGAGGTCGGCCACTCGGGGTTGGACACCCGAGGTCAGCCACTCGGGGTCGAACACCCGAGGTCGACCACTCGGGGCTAGTCACCCGAGGTCGACCCCTCGGGATCGGACACCCGAGGTCGACCACTCGGGGTCGGACACCTGATGTCGGCCACTCGAGGTCATACACCCGAGGTCGGCCACTCGGGGTCATACACCCGAGGTCGGCCACTCGGAGTCGAACACCCGAGGTCGGCCACTCAGGGCGGATCCCCCAGGGTCGATCATCGAAGGTCGGCCACTCGGGGTTGGTCCCCCAGGGTCATGTTGGGACCGGGTGCATGTTGACATGGATGCGGGTTCGTAATTTTAAAATTAATTATGTGCAGCGGAAGGTTTAGCATAAACAATTTATCAAATTATTTAACCACACATCTAAGCATGCAATTTTATCTTGTGTAGACATGATCATATATTTAAAATTTTGCAAAAACGTAAACTAATTTACGTATTACCTCGCGTAACTCGAAGGAAGGGACGAGATCCAACCGTAAGCGTCCCTTGGAAGCTCCTCCTCTATTCGCGTCCACGCCGAGTATCTTCGGGATGACTTCGCAAAGCCACGAGTTTCGTGTTCTCGAGAACTACTAGATTCTCCGAGAATGCGATGAGAAAAACCAAGAGAGAAGTCGGAAGACTAACCACAAAAGGATGGTCGGAATCAAAATTCCGGCGAAGCAAAAGAAGAGGCTTGCGGCAAAAAGACCCTTGCGGCAAACTCTAATTCCGGCAGCACCTTCTTCCGGCCAAGAGATGGTTGGAGCTTCCTTCTCCGGCAGCAGGTGGTGGTCGGCAGGGAAAGGGCAGGGGCGGCCGGCTGGTGCTCCTTCTTAGGGCTGGTTGGCGCACGACAAGAAGGGGAGAAGAGAAGGAGAGAAAGAGAGGGAGAGAGTCTATGCCTTCATCTCTTTTTTTTCACACCCAAGCCTTGCCTTGGGTCCTTTATATAGTGGCCTCTCAACCATCAAGGCTCTCAAATATGGAATAACTTATTCCATCATGCCAAGTTTGATTTTATATCATGGTTAAAATCATATTTTAATTCATGATAAAAAATCAATCAAGTCTCTTCTCTCCTATGAAATAAATTTCCTTATCATGGTAAATCAATCCATGATTGATTTTATAAAATAAACCAATCCATGGTTCATTTTAATTTCCATGAAAAATAAACCAAACCTTGGTTTATTATATAAAAATTTATATCATCCATAATTTTATGAAACAAACCACACTTGGTTTATTTTATAAATTGAACCAAAAACTTGGTTCTCTCCCTTTGTTGTGGTCGGCCAAGCAAAGAGGATGGAGGCCCTCTTTGGCCGACCCATCCAAGCCAAGCCCCAATGAATTAAACTTATTTAATTCATCTATTAAGTCTTCAAAAGACTTAGCCATTTTACGCTTCCGATGCGCCTCTGAAAAATTCAGATTCGACTTATCGTTTGGCTCAACCAAACTTAATCACTCTTTGATTGGAAAATCCAATTTTCAACTCGTTTTAAATCCCTCGGATTACTCGTAGTGCGTGTGACTAAATAGGCTTTCGATTTATGTTGGCCGTCTATAATTAATCAATTATAGAACGATTATGAGTGGCACCTAGTAGTACATCATGATCCCCAATTAATCGAAAGATCAACGGTTGACCTCAGAAACAATTCTGAAACCCTTCAGCAGCTATAATGAATCGTGCCACATTCCCTTCACCATCTTATACCCACTTGGTTCAGGACATGGTCTATGTGTGTCAGTCCCCACTAGGCTAACTACGTCACACCTAGCCCAAGTAACGTTTTCTCGTCCTACGTATTCTAATTACTCTCATGTATTTAAGAGATTCATACTCTGAACATGTCAAGCTCTGGCCAGAGGCTTCGAGTAACAATCCGACGATAGGCCTCGGGTATACATCTCCTCGCAAGCAGTGGTGAATCCTTTGTAGGATGTTCAAACATCTTCGGGCACTTCGGCTTATACCCAATCATCCTGGGTCCACACCTCCTTGGAGATGCTTGCTTAAAATGTCAAAGTATAAGTCTCCATGACCAAGATGACTTGAACACCGCAAGTTAAAGGAACATCGCACTTAAGCTGCAATAAGAACTTCACTGACATACCTATATGTAGTCTACCATATGAAGTTTTACAGCCAGTCACTCCAATGAACTAGTTCCCTTAACTAGCATTCATGTTTATCTCCGGATATCTCAATGTCACCAGCCAGTGAGAATCAGCTGATTAGAGAATAACTCATGCAAGTCTCAACAGAATTGATAGTGTTCGTATTTATCAATTCATCGACTAGGGACAATTTCAATACTTCACAATTACACATGTAGAGATAATCACTAGTTGTGAATTCATCACAAATTCTCTCATGCTGTGAATTGTATTGCGGGCATTTAGTAAATGAGTTTAAGATCTCAATCAAATACACAAACATGTATACTCAAATAGTGAATATTCATTTATTAGAATAAATGATTACAATCATAAGGCGATTGCCTTAGGACACTTCTCTCATATCACTAACAGGTCAATCATCGGAGGTCGGTCACTCGGGCCGAGTGTTCCCGACCGAACGACCCGAGGGCCCCATGAACGGAAAGGATTCAAGACATGGGCTCATTCGACTGACCCAGACAGTAAGTTAAGGTGAGCCAACCGAATGAACATAGGTGACTAAAGAGCCACTTCCACAGTAATGGTATGGCAGACTTCTGACACGATCATCACCTGACATAGCCGCCTGACAGAGCCGCCTGACAGAGTTGCCAAATGTTAATGTGAAGCAGAAGAGACAGTTTAAACAGGGTGTCAGGTGGCTGTGTCAGTCTCATAGGGCCACTAAAGCTGTCACTGGCTCAGCCTGCCAACTGACTCATCCTTAATGAGATAGGACAGCTCTGACATGTCAGAGAACTTCCCTTCCCCTATATAAACCCCCCTTTGGGCTCCAAAGGGGGGATTGCTGCCATTTGCAACCTCTACTTCACTTTGAGTGCTCTATTTTGGTCCGACCCGAGTGAGTGGAACCTGACCCATGGTTTAGCCCGAGTTCGACCCCCCGTGCTTCAGCAAACTGGGTCATCTTGGTCAGACCAATTCAACCCTAAGGAGAACCAATCTTCGCTTGTCGACAAGATCAAATTTGGCGCCGTCTGTGGAAATCTGCCTGATCGAAAGTTGAAGATGAGTAACTCCAACTGGGTGACCGTGATGCTTTCACAAGAAGACCTCGATTTACTGGTAGCAGCTAAAGCTCAGAAGCTGGCAGCAGAACAGAGAATGGCCACTCGCCCACCCAGGAGGGCCTCGCCGAGCCCACAGCTCGTGTGGGCACTGAAGGAGGAGTTCGCCAGGGAGACAACCCTCATTTCCACCGAACATTATTCGGTCCAACGGAGGGAGCAGGACAATCTGACCCTCATGAGGCTTCTTCTAGTCAAGTTAGAGCCAACAAAGGGAAGACTCCCCTCAATCAGGCCCCGGTTGAGCATACCGGGTTCCCCTTTTCTAGTCAAGTCTTACAAGAACCAGTTCCCAAGCACTTCCGACTCCTATCCATCCCTGAGTATGGAGGGGTTACAGACCCGGAAGAGCATATGATGAAGTTTGAGAACGCCTCGCTGCTGCATCAATATTTAGATGGTATTAAGTGCCGAGCCTTCCTAACCACCTTGGCCGGGCCGACTCAATGGTGGTTTGACAGACTCCCAGAAGGATCTATGAGGGACTTTGTCGATTTCAAAAGATTATTTCTCCAGCACTTTGCAAGCAGCAAGAGGCACCACAAGACCAGCTTGAACCTCTTTGCCTTGAAACAAAGCCCCAAGGAGCTCTTGAGGGCTTACATTAAAAGATTCATTCAAGTCGCGTTGGATGTACCTACTGCCACATCCGAGGTACTGATCAGTGCCTTTGCCCAGGGCTTACAGGAGGGTGAATTCTTTAGGTCACTGATTCGGAAGCCTCCAAAAGACTTTGAAAGCCTCCTGAGCAAAGCCACTAAGTACGTAGATGTTGAAGAAGCACAGGCTGCCAGACGACAAGAAGTCAAGCCTACACCCGAAGCCCCTCATCATCATCATCAGAGAACCATGCCTCCCGGAGGGCCTCTCAGAAGCCCCCAAGCTATGGGGCACAGGTCGGGAGCTGAGCGGGGCATAGTTCAGTAGGTGGCTCAGGGATGCCTTCCTTCTAGATGGCAGCCCTACTGTTTCTTCCACAACAGCCACACCCACGACCTTCAGGACTGTTGGCAAGTCGGTGGGGTCGGGGTCGCACCGGCCGAGGGACCCCTAGAGGAGCTCATCAAGGAGGCGGGCGGGGCCGAGGAAGAGCATTGTCAAACCAACAAGATCCCAATGCCTAAGCGATCACTCCTGCAACATGACAGTTATTCCTGACCCCCGGCTCCCCCGGGCAAGGGAACGCTAATGAAGAACAAGCTAACCAACAGAACGCGGTACACGGGTCCATCAATGTGATCTCTGGTGGCCCTACTTATGGAGACTCTAACCGAGCTCGGAAGTCCCAGGTTAGACGTCTGGACATCTATCAGGTGGGCAGCAGTTCGGCTCAAGCCCAAGGACAACAAATTAGTTTTGACCCTTCAGACCTGAAGGGAGTGGAAGTGCCTCATGATGACGCACTGGTTATCACGGCAGTCATAGCAAATTATCAGGTCCACAGGACCATTGTAGACACGGGGAGTTCAGTGAACATTCTGTATTTAAAAGCATTTGAGCAGCTACAAATTGAGACCACCAAGCTGCAGCCTATGGCCACGCCTTTGTTTGGATTCACAGGAAATGAAGTCCAATCCCTCGGCCAAATCAAATTGGTCATCTCACTTGGAGAAGAGCCTTTGAGGAGGACCCGGTGGTCAACGTTCCTGGTGGTGGATGCACCTTCCGCTTATAATGTTATCTTGGGTAGACCGACCCTTAATGAATTCCGAGCGGTGGCGTCAACCTTCTATCTGAATGTAAAATTTCCAGTGGGAGACCAAGTAGGGGAGGTCAGAGGAGATCAGAAGGTGTCACACCGATGCTATGTTGATGATGTCCGGACAGAGATCAGGAAGACATTCCGAGCCCCTCCGGCCAGTTGCAATATGGTGCAGCCCTCCCCCTGGGCTGAGTTGATAGAAGAGAAGGAAGAGGTCACTCTTACCGGACCGAGAAGAGACCAAAGTGAGAATAGCCCTGGACTGTAGCCCGACCTCAAACAACAGTTGATAGGGTGCCTGACCGAGAATCAAGATGTATTCGCCTGGTCCCAGCGAGATCTGAAGGGGTCAGACCCGAGGTCATGGAACACAGACTGCATGTTTATCCTGATGCTTGACCGGTGAAGCAAGGAAGAGAGATTTTAGCCCTGACCAGAACAAAATCATCCAAGCAGAAGTGGAAATGCAGTTGGAAGCAGGACATATCCGAGAGGTGCAATTCCAGCTTGGCTTGCCAACGTGGTGCTGGTCTCCAAGCCAGGAGACAAANGCCTTTTGGGCTCAAGAACGCCCGGGCGACCTACCAAAGACTGATGAACAAAGTGTTCAAAGAGCAGCTCGGGAGGAACATGGAAGTATATGTAGATGATATTCTCATCAAGTCTCTCAAGGCTGCAGATCTGATAGCTGACGTAAGAGAGACTTGTTGTACTCTCAGAATGTATGGCCTTAATCTCAACCCGTCCAAATGCCTATTTGGAGCCAAGAGTGGAAAGTTCCTCGGCTACATCCTGACTGAACGAGGAATAGAAGCTAATCCAGGCAAGATAAAAGCTCTGTTAGACATGCCCCCGCCCAGGAACTTGAAGGAAGTCCAGCGTTTAACGGGGAGGATCACAGCCCTTTCTCGATTCATCTCTCGGTCGGCGGATCGAAGTCTGCCCTTCTTCAAGATTTTGTGCAAAGCTACTAAGTTCCAGTGGGACGCTGAGTGTGACCAAACTTTTGAAGAACTGAAGGCCTACTTGGTCAGCCTGCCCGTCCTAGCTAAACCCGAGGATGGAGAGTCATTGTATATTTATTTGTCGGCTACTGAAGGAGCCGTGAGTGTTGTACTTGTAAAGCAGAAGGAGACTGAACAACAACCTGTCTACTTCTTTGGGCATTTACTTAAGGAAGCCGAGTGTAGGTATACTACACTCGAAAAATTGCCCTATGTACTTGTGTTGATGGCTCGGTGCCTGCGCCTCTATTTTCTGGCTCAGCCTATCCGAGTGCTAACTAATAGCACACTCGGGAAAGTATTGATCAACCCCGAAGTCTCAGGTCGGATGGTTAAGTGGACGACAGAGCTGAGTGAATATGACATCCAATACTAGCCTCGAACTGCGATCAAGGCTCAGGCATTGGCTGACTTTCTCAGCGAACTTCATATAGAGGGAGAAGAAGAGACTTGGAAGGTATACGTGGATGGCTCAGCCACTCAGGCAGGGAGTGGCATTGGAGTTTTGCTAGTTTCTCCTAAGGGAGATCAGCTTCACCTAGCCGTGCGTCTGGAATACCGAACCACTAACAATCAGGCAGAGTATGAGGCTCTCCTAGCTAGTTTACAAGCCGCCAAACATGTAGGAGCCGCTCGGGTCATATTATACTCAGACTCTCAGTTGGTGACTCATCAAGTAGCAGGGCAATTCAAGGTAAATGATGAGAAGTTACAAGCTTATGTGGATGCCTACAAGTAGTTGCAGACTGAGTTCCAGGAGGTCCAGGTCTTACAGATTCCCTGAGGAGACAATTCCAAAGCTGATGAGTTGGCTCGGCTAGCTAGTGCCATCAATCCATGGGTCTTCACTCGGCCTTCGCCCCATATCATACTAGTGACTCAGGTTGAAAGGGAAGCAGAAATAGAGGTAGAAGGAGACTGGAGGACTCCATTCATAGCCTACTTACGAGAGGGGACTCTCCCTGATAGACCCGAGCAAGCGCGGATACTGAAGATAAGGGCGGCTCGGTTTACTCTGATAGGAGATACACTATACAAGCGGGCCTTTTCTCGGCCGTTGATCAGATGCCTCGGGGAAGAAGATGCAAACTATGTATTCAGAGAAACACACCTGGGGTCTTGTGGAAATCATTCAGGAGGTCGGTCTATGACCCGGAAGGTCTTGCTTGCTGGTTATTTCTGGCCGACACTCAAGAAGTATGCCGAGAAGCTAGCCCTCTCTTGCCTTTCCTGTCAGAAATATCAGAACCTATCCCACCGTCCGGTCGAGATGTTAAGGGCGCCCACTATGTCATGCCCCTTTGATCAGTGGGGCATGGATGTAGTTGGGTCATTCCCTCGGGCAGTCGCTCAGAAGAAGTTCTTGTTAGTGGCGGTAGATTATTTTTTCAAGTGGATTGAGGCAGAGGCTCTAACCCGGATCACTGAACAAGCAGTAATGAAATTCTTGTGGCAAAACATTTTCTGTCGATATGGCATACCACATAAGTTGGTTTCAGATAACGGTCGGCAATTCCAGGATCGGAGGATAAGAGAGTGGTGTGAAGGCTTCGGGATCGAGCAGGCATTCACCTCAGTGGCATATTCCCAAAGCAATGGCCAAGCAGAGGTAGCCAATAGAGAGGTTTTGAAGGGGCACAGAACTAAGTTGGATCATATCGGTGGATCCTGGGTGGATGAGTTGCCTGGTGTTCTATGGGCTCTCCGGACCACTCCTAAAGTGTTAGTGATATGAGAGAAGTGTCCTAAGGCAATCGCCTTATGATTGTAAACATTTATTTTAATAAATGATAATTCACTATTTGAGTATACATGTTTGTGTATTTGATTGGGATCTTAAACTCATCTACTGAATGTCCGCAATACAATTCACAGCATAAGAGAATTTGTGATGGGATCACAACTAGTGATTATCTCTAAATGTGCAATTGTGAAGTATTGAAAATATCCCTAGTCGATGAATTGATAAATACGGACACTATCAATTCTGTTGAGACTAGCATGGGTTATTCTCTAATCAGCTGATTCTCACTGGCTGGTGACATTGGGATGTCCGGAGATAAACATGGATGCTAGTTAAGGGAACTAGTTCATTGGAATGACTAGCTGTAAAACTTCATATGGTAATCTATAAAGATATGTCACTGAAGTTATTACTGCAGCTTAAGTGCGATGTTCCTTTGACTTGCGGTGTTCAAGTCATCTTGGTCATGGAGACTTATACTTTAACATCTTAAGCAAGCATCTCCAAGGAGGTGTGGACCCAGGATGATCGGGTATAAGCCGAAGTGCCCGAAGATGTTTGAACAGCCTACAAAGGATTCACCACTCCTTGCGAGGAGATGTATACCCAGGCCTATCGTCGGATTGTTACTCAAAGCCTCTGGCCAGAGCATATCATGTTTAGAGTGCGAGTCTCTTAAATACATGAGAGTAATTAGAAATCCAAAGGACGAGAAAGACATTACTTGGGCTAGGTGTGACGTAGTCAGCCTAGTGGGGACTGACACAAATAGACCGTGTCCTGAACCAAGTGGGTATAAGATGGTGAAGGGAATGGGGCACGATTCATTAGAGCTGCTGAAGGGTTTCGGAATTACTTCTGAGGTCAAACCGTTGATCTTTCGATTAATTGGGGGTCATGATGTACTACTAGGTGCCACTCATGACCATTCTATAATTGGTTAATTATAGACGGCCAACATAAATCGAAAGCCTATTTAGTCACACGCACTACGAGTTATCCGAGGGATTTAAAACTAGTTGAAAATTGGATTTTCCAATCAAGAGAAATAAGTCGAATCTGAGTTAATCAGAGGCGCAACGGAAACTTAAAATGGCTAAGTCTTTTGAAGGCTTATTGGGCGAATTAAATGAGTTTAATTCGCGATCGGTTCGGCTCGGTTTGGCCGGCCAAAGAGGGTGTTAACCCCCTTTGGTTTGGCCGGCCACAACAAGGGGAAGAAACCAATTTATTTGGTTTAATTAATAAAATAAATCTAGCGCGATTTGTTTTATAAATTATGGATAAATAAATTTGTATAAAGAAATTTATATAAATAAATTTATAGAAATTTATTCTTTTTATGGAAATTAAAATGATCCATGGAATGGTTTATTTTAATTTTATAAAATCAATTATGAATTGATTTTTTTCATAATAAGAAAGTTTATAAATTTCTTATAAAATTTATTCCATAATTAAAGGAGAGAAGTATTTATTTTATTATAAAGTTAGTTATAATAAAACTAGGCATAACGGAATTATTCATAAGAAAGATTATAAGATAAATTTCTTATGAAAATTAATTCCGTTAATTCCGTTAAGAGAGAGACTTGGCAAGGGAGAAGCAACTATATAAGGAACCAAAGGCAAGCCTTGAATTCCCAATCAATTAATCAAGAGATTAGTTGCTCTCTCTCTCTCTACATGCCTCTCTCTCTCTAGGGCCGGTGCCCCTCTCTCTCTAGGGTCGGCTCTCTCTCCTCCCCTAGGGCCGGTGCAACTCCCAAGGTGGGCGTGAGCTTCATCCACCAAGACGACCTCGGATAAGAAGAAGCGGCTCACATCTCCTTCCTTCTCGGAATTTAGATTCCGTCTCTTGGTGGTTAGTTTCCTTTCTTCTCTCTTGATCTTCTAGTTGTGCCTTTAGAGAATTTAGTAGTTCTCGTCGGCACAAAACTCGTGGCTTTGCGAAGTCATTCCGAAGAGAACTCGGCGTGGACGCGAATAGAGGCGAAGCTTCCAAGGGACGCTACGGTTGGATCTCGTCCCTTTTCTTCGAGTTACGCGAGGTACAAAGTAAATTAGTTTACTTTTCCGCAAAGTTTTATTTTATGATCATGTCCACACACCATAAGGTTGCATGCTAGATACGTGGTTAGAATAATTTGAGAAATTATTTTATGCTAATTCTTCCGCTGCACGTAAAAATTTAAAATTTTAAGAACACGTATCATTGTCAACATGCACCCGGTCCCAACATAAAGAAGGCTCAGGCTATAGTCCTTTCCAGTTGGTATATGGCAGTGAAACTGTAGTTCCAATGGAGGTCGGCTGCGAGTCTGATAGAAGGCGTCTGTACGGGGATGACAATGTAGAGAAAAGGCATTTGGAGCTAGATCTGATCGAGGAAATTCGGAATAAGGCTGCAGTTCGCATGATTGCTACCAACAAAGGATGCAGCGCCGATATAACCAAAGAGTTATATCTAAAAGCTTTCAGGTGGGCGACAAAGTATGGAAGTGAATCAAACCAATGGGGGAAGTGGGTAAGCTGGAGCCCTAATGGGGAGGACCTTTCCTGGTTATTCAGAAGTTGGAGTTTGGAGCTTATTACTTACAAGATACCCAAGGAAAGAAGTTGGGGACACCGTGGAGTGCAACGCACTTGAGATTGTATTGTGAGGAGAGTTGAGTGGAAGGATCCTTGTAATTGTATCAAGAGAATATGATAGTGAAGCACGAAACATCCAGAAGATAATTTTCACAAGTTATAAGTGGGCATGCTCCCACGCACCCACCGGACTCGGCGCCGATCGGGCGTGGCGTTCCACGTTCGGTCGGGCCCGGTCGGGCGTGGCGTTCCACGGTCGGTCAGAGTAAGCCAGACGGTGTCGAGACTCTTGCTCAGGCAAGTTATAAGTGGACATTGTAGCGACCCGCCTTCTCTCTACCTTAGACGGATCGTTACTTTATCTACTTCTTGACTCTAATGCACGACTAAGAATGCGGAACTTCTTTTTTTTCTTCAAATTCATCTAAGGATGCTATTCTAACTTTAAATAGTCATGCATGATACCATGTCACACTTTCTTTCTCAAAAACTCGTAAGAGAATACTTATTGAAACTTGCCTCGCCCAACTCAGCTTACGGGTATCAGTCGACTGATACTGTACCAGTCGACTGATAAGTCTGAAACCTGTTTTTCAGATTCGAAGCCTTGTTTCAAAACTCCACCAAACCTATACTTTCGAGCCATATAAAATCATGACACCATTTCTATACTCTATACCAGTTTTCTAAACAATTTAGCCCATCAAAACGAATCCATAAACTTGAAATTAGGACTTTTGCGGAATTAACAAGTTATGAAAAATCTACATAGACTTTAAGCTAGAGTTTGTACCAAACTTAACTTCTAACCATTGAAACTCATCACACAAAATTCTGAAACATCCCTAAGGCATTATCAAATGAGAAAGCAACTTTTCTAAACATACTTAAGCAATAAAAACTTGATTCAAAGGGAAATTAATACTATCTTGGCACATGCATCTATTTCTCTAACAAAGTATCAATATTTCAAACTACTCACACTTCTACTCATCCAATGCAATCATAAGGATATGTATGCTAAATGAAATGACATGGAATCCTTACTCTAAGAAATTGAGCATGTAAAACTATCCAAAGCTTAAATGTTCGCTAAACTCCATAAAGCAAGAACTTGAAATTTGAATAAACTAAAACATTGTAATTCAAATAACTAAATTGTCTCGTCTCAAGGATCTCTCCAAAATCAGCCACCACACACACTTTACTCAGCACCGCCTCGTCGCCTTCCTTCAGAATTGCTTGCCTTTACCTTTATCTGCAGTAAGAGGAAATGCAACTAGTAAGCAAAAAGCTTAGTAAGTACTATCTAGCTCACAAAATCTCGAAATGTGCAAACATGCTTCTTGATCAATATGAAAATCATATGAGATACTTATATGCTTGAAAGAAAACTAAGAACATGTATAACTCAAAACATGCATACTCAAGCATTAATAAATCTCAATTTACTTTTCTTGGCTCAACTTGAAACTTTAGCTATTCTTTAACTTTTGGAAAACTCTTTAAACTTTAGAAACTTTGCTAAAGCATATACTTGAAAATAATAATCACTTGGATCCACTGAAGACGTAAGTACCATCTCATGCGCGTTCCCTAAAAGGTTGGGGTAGCGAGCCACCAATCCTAATAGAGCAGACCTTGGTCTACCAGGGCCAAGACCTTGGAATTGGACACCTGGATTTCTTTAACGACGCCCTTGGACGCCGGGTACTGGCCTTAGAAAATAAAATAGCTTTTCTTTCTTTTCTTTCTCATCTGTAAATGCCTTGGCATTTTCTCGAGCACCTTGCGTGCTAAAATCCCTAAGTCTTGACTTTTGGGGATTTCTTAAGGCCTTGGCCTTTTCTTTTCTTATCTTTATCTTCTCTTTTCTTTTCTCATAACTTTCTTAGACCCTAAACTCATATAGGGTATTTAATTAAACTTATACATAAGCATACAACAACTAATCTCACATGCAAAATTATAAACTAAGGTAAAAATTGCATTTTTAACTTTCTAACGGGAAAAACTCGCGGAAAACCGCCTCTTACTACAGGTGAGCAGTACTTACATTGATATCTTGGACTTACAACCAAGATTGACGTCTAGGGCTCGGGAGAAACTTGAGATCTCGGAGAATTCTTCGCGCCTACGCGTTCCTCTCGTCGCGGGGATTCCGAATATTGGAAGATCTCTTGGAGGAGAACCTTGGCCGGCCCCCTTGGCCTTGGTGTGGGTTGGCGTCGCCCAAGAGAGGAGAAGGGAGGCTGTCTCGCGCGGCTAGGGTGAGGAAGAGAGAAAACCAAAAATTCAATTTCCTCTCTTAACTTATCTATTTATACTTATGGGGCGGATTGACCTAACTACAACTTATCTATTGATTCGCTTATTCTCTATCAACAAAACGAATTGGCGCAGCTGGTCTGCCCGCTTGTCTCTCACGCGGAGGTGCAGGGTTCGAACTCCTTGCTGTCCATTAAACGTTTTTCCTTTTTTAAATATACTAAACGGACTCGGAAAATTCCATAAAAATATTCTAAAAATCCCTAAAAATATCTAGAATATTTCTAAACCATTTTTAAATAATTCTAAGGACTTTAAGAACTAAAAATGGGAATTTTGGGGCGTTACAATCCCCCATACCTTATGAAAAGTTCGTCCTCGAACTTAGAATAATTCTGGATATCTCTCTCTCATGCTGTCCTCACGTTCCCAAGTAGCCTCTTCATGCTTTTGATTCTGCCAGATGACCTTCACTAGTGGCACTTCTTTGTTTCTTAATCTTTTAACTGCTTTGTCCACTATCTGTGTCGGTCTGCTCTCATAACTAAGATCTTCTTGGATCTGTACTGACTGAGGCTGAATCACTTGGCTAGGGTCGTGAATACACTTCTTTAGCATAGAGACATGAAAGGTACTGTGGATAGCTAACATATCCTCTGGTAGGTCCAGCTCATATGCTACCTTACCAACCCTCTTTATGATCTTGTAGGGCCCTATGTAGCGAGGACTTAGCTTGCCCTTCTTGCCAAATCTCACCACTCCCTTCATGGGAGCGACCTTGAGAAATACTGAATCTCCAACTTGGAATTCAAGTGGCCTACGGCGTGTGTCAGCATAACTTTTCTGTCTACTCTGGGCAGTCTCAATCCTCTGGCGGATCGTCTGGATAGCCTGAGCGGTCTCATCTATAAGCTCAGTCTGGCTGCCTAGTCCTGACTCCATCTCTTTCTTCTCACCCGCTTCTTGCCAACATATGGGTGATCTACATTTCCTGCCATACAATGCCTCATAAGGTGCCATCCTGATGGTGGCCTGATAGCTATTGTTGTAGGCAAACTCAGCTAAGCACAGAAATTTGCACCAACTACCTTTAAAGTCCAATGCACAAGCCCTGAGCATGTCTTCTAAAATCTGATTTACTCTCTCTGTTTGTCCATCTGTCTGGGGATGGAAAGCTGTGCTGAACTGAAGTCTGGTGCCTAGGGCGTCCTGAACACACCTCCAAAAATGGGAGATGAACCGCCCATCTCTGTCAGAAACGATCGACTTCGGAACTCCGTGAAGTCTGATTACTTCTTTCACGTACAGCTGTGCTAACTGCTCTACCGAATGTGATAACTTGATGGCTAGGAAGTGGGCAGACTTGGTCAATCTATCCACTATCACCCAAATTGCATCGTGTCCATGGGTGGTTCTTGGAAGACCTGTGATAAAGTCCATGGATATTTCTTCCCACTTCCACTCTGGAATGGGAAGTGGCTGTAGAACTCCTCCTGGTCTCTGGTGTTCTGCTTTGACCCTCTGGCAGGTCAAGCAGGTACTGATATATCTGGCCACGTCTCGCTTGAGTCCAGACCACCAGAATCTTTTCTTTAAATCTTGGTACATCTTGGTAGAACGAGGGTGCATAGAGTACGGGGTACTGTGAGCTTCTTCTAAAATATTCTTTCTTAGTTCCTCATCATTGGGGACGCAAAGGCGGTCTCCAAGATAGAGGATGCCACTATCTGATACTCGAAACTCTGAATTTTCTGCCTCTTGGATCCCCTGCTTGATCTTCTGGATTTCTGGGTCTTGACTTTGCTTCCTTTGTATATCCACAAGCAGGGTTGACTCTAGAGTCAATGCAGAAAGTTGCCCAATTATTACCTCGACTCCAAAATCCTTTATTTCTTTCTGAAGTGGTAGAGACAGTGATGATAGGGACATCAGTGCTGCGCAGGATTTCCTGCTCAGTGCATCGGCCACTTTATTAGCTTTACCTGGGTGGTAGAGGATTTCACAGTCATAATCTTTGACCAACTCTAGCCACCTGCGCTGCCTCATATTCAGGTCCTTCTGAGTGAAGAAGTACTTCAAACTTTGATGGTCTGTGAAGATCCTGCACTGCACTCCATACAGGTAGTGTCTCCAGAGCTTCAGTGCAAAAACCACAGCTGCTAGCTCAAGGTCATGAGTGGGGTAATTCTTCTCATAGTCCTTGAGCTGTCTGGAGGCATATGCTATTACCTTACCGTCTTGCATGAGGACAGCTCCAAGGCCCATCTTGGATGCATCACTGTAGATGTCAAAGGCCTTGTCACTCTCTGGAACAGTCAGGATGGGAGCACTAGTCAATCTTTTCTTCAGTTCTAGGAAGCTGTGCTCGCATTTATCTGACCACTCAAACTTCTGATTCTTTCTGGTCAGGGCTGTGAGTGGAGAGGCTATTCTGGAAAAGTCCTCCACAAATTTTCTGTAATATCCTGCCAGGCCTAAGAAGCTTCTGATCTCACTGGCATTCTTGGGTCTACACCAGTTGCTGACTGCTTCTATCTTGGTTGGATCAACTTGAATACCTTCTTTGGATACAATGTGACCTAGGAAGGTCACCTGATCTAGCCAAAACTCACACTTTGAGAATTTTGCATAGAGCTTCTCCTGCTGAAGGATTTGCAGCACTATCCTCAAGTGTGTAGCATGGTCCTCTGGAGTCTGTGAGTATATGAGAATATCATCAATAAATACAATGACGAATTTATCGAGATATTCCCTGAAGATGTGATTCATCAGCTCCATGAAGACTGCTGGAGCATTGGTTACTCCAAAAGGCATCACTACAAATTCGTAGTGGTCGTATCTTGTCCTGAAGGCCGTCCTGGGGATGTCACTTTCTTTAACCTTTAGCTGATGATACCCAGAACGCAGATCTATCTTCGAGAACACTGTAGCCCCTTTGAGTTGATCAAATAAATCATCTATTCTAGGAAGGGGGTACTTGTTCTTGATGGTCACCTTGTTCAGAGCTCTGTAGTCTATGCACAGACGCATAGACCCATCCTTCTTCTTGACGAAAAGTACAGGAGCTCCCCAGGGTGAATGACTCGGGCGAATGAAGCCCTTGTCTAGTAGCTCCTGGAGTTGCTCTTGTAATTCCTTCAACTCTGCTGGAGACATACGATATGGGGCTTTTGAGACCGGACCGGTGCCTGGCACCAACTCAATCTCAAATTCCACCTCCCTGTTGGGCGGTAGTCCAGGTGGTTCTTCTGGGAACACTTCTGGATATTCGCAGACTACCCGTACATCCTCCTGCTTGAGTTCTTTCTTTGCTTCTGAGTTTACTACGTGTGCAAGAAAACCAGCACACCCTTGCTCTAGCATCTGGTGGGCTGCCAAGGCTGAGAGGAATTTCTGAGTCTTCCTCTTTGGGGCTCCTTGAAACTCGAATGGTGGTTCTCCTTCTGGGCTGAAAACCACCTTCCTTCTACGGCAGTCCACTGAAGCGCTATACTTACTGAGGAAATCCATCCCTAAAATGACATCATAATCCTTCATCTCAAGGACTATCAAGTCACTATAGAGCTCTCGGTTGGAAATCCAGATTGGTACTGCCCTTAGCCTCTGAGTAGAGGCCATTACTTCCCCTGACGGTAAGGTTGTTAAGAACTTCATCGTTCAACCTTTCTGGTGGCCTTTATACTGTTTAAGTAGTGCTCAGTGGTCAAAGCACCACTTATTAGTTCTTCGGAGGTTTGTGGCCTCTTAACACTGCTAGCCCTCTTTAACGCTATCTCAGGTCTTAACATCTTCACTGCTTCATCCACGGATAGTTCTCCTTGTCTGGACTCCGTGAATTCATCATAATGCTTGTTGGTTACTTGCATGTGAAAGTATTCTCCGGAGAACTCAGTCCCGAAGTCGGCCCATGCCATCTGGCTGACATTTCTCTTGGCCTTGACTCTCTCCCACTATATTCTAGCATCTCCCGTAAGGCAGAAAGATGCACACTTTATCTTCTCTACCTCATGCCAGTCCAGTAGCCCTACTATTCTTTCCAACGTTTTGAACCATGCTTAAGCATCCCATGGTTTACTTGTGCCTGGGAAATTCCCTGGCTTCAGTTTCTTCTACTGAATGAGGTATGCTTCTTGCCTTACTCTCCTGAGCCACCACCTCTAAGAGATTTGGTGGTGGTACTGACTCTGTTACCTCTTGCCCTCTAGGAACTTGCTCCTCGTTTTGGGCCTTTCTAGGCATCCTCAAATGTATAACTTAACACTTAACGGTAATGTTCTCAAACTTGCTTTAGGATACAACAATACCTTGGTCTTGTTTCTTATCTCATTTCTTAGTCCTATAGCTCGTTCTTGGGCTTAGTAAGACCTTGGTCTTACTCAGAACTTTTATCGGACACCTTACATGCCGAAATCCTCCAAACCTTGTGTCTGGGCAAATCAAGACCTTGGTCTTGCTATACTAAGATCACAACATGAAGGACGTCCTCCACTCCTGCGGTGGGTGGTGTAGGGGGCTCTGGGTGCTGATTTGCCATCAGTGTGGCGATGGTCTTCTGTTGCTCTGAAATCTGAGCTTGCATTTGAGCAATGACTGCCATCAGGTTTGGCTGTTCTTGTGCCAGGCTCATTGTTATCTTGAACTGGGGTTCCGTTCCTTACATTAGGAGCTCGGCCTCTTCTTGCCATCTAATAATGCATAAGGGGACAAGAACTCACTACTACCTCTCTAGGTATAAACTTGTCTCCTTACTTAGTAACCTAATATCCATTCTAGGGATTAAACATGATTCCGTGATACTAAGGTATTAAACATGCTTCCTTGTTCTATGCACATATGAGTAAGTACTTAAGCATTTCTCTATACTGAAATTAGTAAAGGAGCAATAGAAAAACTGAAACTTAAAGCTTTCTTACTTGAAGACGGCAAGGTTGATGCTGATGTGTGTGTGATGCTGGAGAATGGGAACTGCTCTGATACCACCTGTAGCGACCCGCCTTCTCTCTACCTTAGACGGATCGTTACTTTATCTACTTCTTGACTCTAATGCACGACTAAGAATGCGGAACTTCTTTTTTTTCTTCAAATTCATCTAAGGATGCTATTCTAACTTTAAATAGTCATGCATGATACCATGTCACACTTTCTTTCTCAAAAACTCGTAAGAGAATACTTATTGAAACTTGCCTCGCCCAACTCAGCTTACGGGTATCAGTCGACTGATACTGTACCAGTCGACTGATAAGTCTGAAACCTGTTTTTCAGATTCGAAGCCTTGTTTCAAAACTCCACCAAACCTATACTTTCGAGCCATATAAAATCATGACACCATTTCTATACTCTATACCAGTTTTCTAAACAATTTAGCCCATCAAAACGAATCCATAAACTTGAAATTAGGACTTTTGCGGAATTTAGCAAGTTATGAAAAATCTACATAGACTTTAAGCTAGAGTTTGTACCAAACTTAACTTCTAACCATTGAAACTCATCACACAAAATTCTGAAACATCCCTAAGGTATTACCAAATGAGAAAGCAACTTTTCTAAACATACTTAAGCAATAAAAACTTGATTCAAAGGGAAATTAATAGTATCTTGGCACATGCATCTATTTCTCTAACAAAGTATCAATATTTCAAACTACTCACACTTCTACTCATCCAATGCAATCATAAGGATATGTATGCTAAATGAAATGACATGGAATCCTTACTCTAAGAAATTGAGCATGTAAAACTATCCAAAGCTTAAATGTTCGCTAAACTCCATAAAGCAAGAACTTGAAATTTGAATAAACTAAAACATTGTAATTCAAATAACTAAATTGTCTCGTCTCAAGGATCTCTCCAAAATCAGCCACCACACACACTTTACTCAGCACCGCCTCGTCGCCTTCCTTCAGAATTGCTTGCCTTTACCTTTATCTGCAGTAAGAGGAAATGCAACTAGTAAGCAAAAAGCTTAGTAAGTACTATCTAGCTCACAAAATCTCGAAATGTGCAAACATGCTTCTTGATCAATATGAAAATCATATGAGATACTTATATGCTTGAAAGAAAACTAAGAACATGTATAACTCAAAACATGCATACTCAAGCATTAATAAATCTCAATTTACTTTTCTTGGCTCAACTTGAAACTTTAGCTATTCTTTAACTTTTGGAAAACTCTTTAAACTTTAGAAACTTTGCTAAAGCATATACTTGAAAATAATAATCACTTGGATCCATTGAAGACGTAAGTACCATCTCATGCGCGTTCCCTAAAAGGTTGGGGTAGCGAGCCACCAATCCTAATAGAGCAGACCTTGGTCTACCAGGGCCAAGACCTTGGAATTGGACACCTGGATTTCTTTAACGACGCCCTTGGACGCCGGGTACTGGCCTTAGAAAATAAAATAGCTTTTCTTTCTTTTCTTTCTCATCTGTAAATGCCTTGGCATTTTCTCGAGCACCTTGCGTGCTAAAATCCCTAAGTCTTGACTTTTGGGGATTTCTTAAGGCCTTGGCCTTTTCTTTTCTTATCTTTATCTTCTCTTTTCTTTTCTCATAACTTTCTTAGACCCTAAACTCATATAGGGTATTTAATTAAACTTATACATAAGCATACAACAACTAATCTCACATGCAAAATTATAAACTAAGGTAAAAATTGCATTTTTAACTTTCTAACGGGAAAAACTCGCGGAAAACCGCCTCTTACTACAGGTGAGCAGTACTTACATTGATATCTTGGACTTACAACCAAGATTGACGTCTAGGGCTCGGGAGAAACTTGAGATCTCGGAGAATTCTTCGCGCCTACGCGTTCCTCTCGTCGCGGGGATTCCGAATATTGGAAGATCTCTTGGAGGAGAACCTTGGCCGGCCCCCTTGGCCTTGGTGTGGGTTGGCGTCGCCCAAGAGAGGAGAAGGGAGGCTGTCTCGCGCGGCTAGGGTGAGGAAGAGAGAAAACCAAAAATTCAATTTCCTCTCTTAACTTATCTATTTATACTTATGGGGCGGATTGACCTAACTACAACTTATCTATTGATTCGCTTATTCTCTATCAACAAAACGAATTGGCGCAGCTGGTCTGCCCGCTTGTCTCTCACGCGGAGGTGCAGGGTTCGAACTCCTTGCTGTCCATTAAACGTTTTTCCTTTTTTAAATATACTAAACGGACTCGGAAAATTCCATAAAAATATTCTAAAAATCCCTAAAAATATCTAGAATATTTCTAAACCATTTTTAAATAATTCTAAGGACTTTAAGAACTAAAAATGGGAATTTTGGGGCGTTACAGACATGCTCCCATGCACGCACCGGATTCGGTGCCGATTGGGCGTGACGTTCCACATTCGGTCGGGCCCGGTCGGGCGTGGCATTCCACGCTCGGTTAGAGTAAGTCAGACGGTGTCCAGACTCTTGCTCAGGCAAGTTATAAGTGGGCATGCTCCCACTCACCCACCAGACTGGCGCCGATCGAGCGTGGCGTTCCACGTTCGGTCGGGCCCGGTCGTGTGTGGCGTTCCACGCTCGGTCAGGGTAAGCCAGACGGTGTCCAAACTCTTGCTCAGGCAATTTATAAGTGGGCATGCTCCCACGCACCCACCAGACTCGGCGCCGATCGGGCGTGGTGTTCCACGTTCGATTGGGCCCGGTCGGGCGTGGCGTTCCACACTCGGTCAGGGTAAGCCAGACGGTGTCCAGACTCTTGCTCAGGCAAGTTATAAGTGGGCATGCTCCCACGTACCCACCGTACTCGGCGCCGATCGGGCGTGGCGTTCCACGTTTGGTCGGACCTGGTCGGGCGTGGCGTTCCACGCTCGGTCAGGGTAAGCCAGACGGTGTCCAGACTCTTGCTCAGGCAAGCTATAGATGGGCATGCACCCGCAATATTCATTGGCTGGACGTGGCGTCCCACGTTCAGTCGAACAGGCCAGGCATTGATTAACTTTTCGCCCAAACAGTTGATTAATCTAGTAAAGCGGAACAGTCAAACACAAATAAGCAAGTTGATTCTGTTTAGGCGCAGAAAAGGCCTTGAAACAGCTAAGTATATGAGGATCTGGCCTCAAAAAGGGGATAAGCTTTGAGAAAGGCACATGCTTTCCTGGGACCACGAAGCAAGGTTGCGGAAGTTAGTCAATGGAAAAAAGACAAAAGCTAAAATATCGAGTCCGGGTGTCGACCCGACCGAGCGAAAGTGCCGAGTCTAGGTGCTGACCCGACCGAGTGAAAGTGTCGAGTCTGGGTACGACTCGACCGAGAGAAAAGGTCGAATCAGGGTATCGACCTGACCGAACGAAAACGCTAAGTCCAAGTGCCGACCTCACCCAAGTTCGAGTGCCGACCGGACCAATCAATGACGCCGAATCGGGACGCTGACTTGGTTAAGTCACAAAGCTGAGTAGGAAGGGGGGTCGGACAAATAGGCAAGGTCAAGTCCAGATCTTGACTCAACTTAGTGAAATCTTCACATCAAAATCCTGACCGGGCCGAGTAAAACTACCGCTTCAGAGCTATGACTAAGTTGGACAGTTGACCCTGATTCAGTCTCTCGGGGGTGGCTTAGCCTATATAGGCGATCGTGGTAAATTATCAACCTGATAGACCTTAAGCGAATAGCTCAAGTATCTCGGGCGAGTGACACTTAGCGAAAATTTCGTGCATGATAAACAACTAGCAGAACAATAAGACTGAAGAGTGGAACAATAGAAAGCCTTTAGAAATAAAGCAAGGCCCCGGGCCATTACAAAACGAAGCCCGAAGGGCTGAGTCAGATAAAAAAGTGCCATTGCAAAATGTCAAGGCCTGTCAGGCTGAGTCGTAGACGAAAGGAAAAAGACAACGATAATCTAAGTGAAAGGAGGGAAGGCATCCTCCGGAATCATGGCTCTAATCTGGGTGGGCTTCACAGTGTTCGGAGGCAAGTCAACTGGGATGTGTCCGGCATCTTTTAGTTGCTGCAGAGTGCCCCTCATGCCGTAGAGGATCATACCGCCAGTGCGCTGAGCCACCTGTCGGAGAAAGGGATCGGATTGAATATAGGCTAGGCGGGCCGCTTCGATCCGCGCTGGCTCACCCGACTTGTAATCTTCTAACTCTTTCTTCAGGCGAGCAATCTCAACATCCCGTTCCAGAATAGTGGCCTCCCGAGCCGCCAGGCTTGTTTCCTTGTTCACCAGTTGAGTTTCAAGGGCTTGGAAGGCCTCTCGCTGAGCCGCCAGCTCCGTTTCTTTATTTTTTAGAGCAAGCTGGGTCTGATTATGAGCCTCAGCCGACTCCTTCAATTTTTGCTGAAGGCTCTTGGCTTCCACGGTTTTTTTTGTCTAAGTCAGAACGGTCTCGGGTACGGCGAGCCAGGGCAGTTTTCTTTTCGGCCTCTGCATGGGCCACCCGGTTGGATAATCGTTCTATCTCCTGGGCGGCGTTGGCCATTGCTTGGTGCTCTTCTTCCGACCGAGCATCCGCCTCCGATAATTGCAGCCTCAGAGCAGTTATTTCCGAGCGTAGACAGTCTAGACCTTCGTCACCCGGGGGGATGGTGCAATGGGCTAGTTTAGTTTCTAGCTCCTTTACCTGCATCTCTGCTGCTCGGCATCCCTGAATGTTGGTGACCAGGGCTTGGGCGACCGACTGGCTCGCCACCCAATGCTGCACAAGGATACAAGTGTCGTAAGCATAAATAAAAGTAACGAAGGGAAGAGTGAATATACCTGAGTTGCTTCCAGGAAGAAGCTGTCGGCCAAGCTCATCGGGTTCTGCTCATAGGTCATAGCCCGACCTTGGTCCCAGCTGGCGACCAACCGACCATGCAGACTGAGTGGCTGAGGTTGGACTATCTGGGTCATGGTGGTCGCAGAAGGGAGCTGGATGTCCACCATTGATCGGGGCGGTGAGTGCATTGAAGAAGGGCTTCTACAGCGTCGTCACCAATATCACTATCGCGGGGGCCGAAAGAGATGGGGCAGTGCCCGAGGTCGAGGCCCCCGAACGAGGTGCTGCTGAGGTAGACGCCAAAGCCCCCGAGTGGGGTGTGGTTGGAGCAGAGTCCCGCGTTCTTGGCCGAGGGGGAACCGAGCCGGAAGCCAAGGCCCGGGCGCTGGATGGAGCACGGTCGGGACGAGGGGTCGGTGCGGCCCGACCTCCTGAAGCCAATCCTTGGGTCGAAGGTGCACCCAAGGAAACAGTCACTCGGCGACGCTTCCTCACCAGGCTCTCGGAACCCGGCTGCTCCACCTCCTCGTCTTCTGTTTGTCCCACCGGTTCCACATCTACTACTTGAGGAGTCGCGTCCGAGCCCCCGACAGGAAGGTCGGGCTCTGCATCGTCTTCCCCGGCCTCAGGTTGCTCGGGGGCCGGAACAACATTTATTGGGGGCACTGCCCGATTGGCCAGGAGCTCCGCAGCCATAGCGTTCATCGCTTCCTCTTCCAAGGCCAACACGTCGGTGACCAGGGCCCCGTACATGGCCTCAGCTGCAACATAGAGAGAGTTTTAGTTAGCATTAATAAATTTAGGAACCAAATCAGAACTTACCGAAGGTGCGGGCAACTGCGCCGGGATCTGGCTCAGCTCGAAAAGATACAGCATGGCTTCACTCAACAGCTGCCCGCATGGAAGCGAGTCCCCCCGAGTTTAGAAAAGGCTAGTTGGTAGCCTGGCTCCGAGCGGAGGTTCTTGGGCATCGGGGGCTGGGTGGGTAGGTCTTCCACCCACTCAGTGGGCCAGGTCGGAGGTGGGCAGAGCGAATATAGAAGAAATGAGACTTCCAACCTTTGTTGGAAGAGGGAATTTTCTCTAGATAGGCAGACTTAATCCGGGCTTGAAAATAGAAATTCCGGGTTCCTGCTTTTTGAGGTAGTAAAAGCAATGGAACATTCGGGGGGTAAGGGGAATCTCGAAGGACGTGAAGATAATCACTGTACCGCATAGGATCCTAATAGAGTTAGGTGCTAGTTGGGACAGAGATACTTGAAAGTATTGACAGACCTCATGGAAGAAGGGATGAAGGGGAAAACGTAACCCGGCTAATAATTGATCTGAAAAAAGGGCGAAATAGCCCATGGGTGGTTGATGGGGTCTGTCTCGGCGAGTGGGAAGGGCCAGGAGATGGTCCTCGGGAATCTGATAGTCGACGCGTAGGGTCTCTAGATGACCCAGGGTTAAGGTCGAACGGGTGGTCAGGTACCATGCCTCGGCCGGAGAGGATGACTCAGCCATCGAGTCGGGTTCAGGAAATAGGAAGGAAAAACTCGGGAGACGAAAGGAGTACCTAGGAATTAGGATCGTCGGAAACGCTGGTCGCCGGAGTTCACGGAGGTCGGGCGGCTGAGGTCGGACAAGAGAGGAGGTAAAGGCAGGAGAGGGAAAGGAGAAAGGTAAAAAATGAAGGGGTAAGCCTATTTATACTACGTCGAAAGTGATAAGGACCGTCGGATGAGGATGGGGAAAAAAGGCAGGATCTGATCCCAGCCGTTGATCTCCCGCTCTTTCCCGAGGCCTCGAAACTTCCCTCTGCCGCCGCACGAGCCATGCTGATGACGCATCGGTGCCAGAGGCTCCCAGTCGGGGAATGACACGTGGCAACACATTAATAACCGATTTGACAGGAGATCCGGCATTTAAGGCTGGAGATATCAAGCGCGAAGTGGAGATCGGGAATGCGAAGAGAGACTCAGCCGACCGGGCGGATGGCCTAGTCAGTCGGACTATGCGCCTCCTTCGACTAGACTTGAAGGGGAGGCTTGTGATCCGGACGAGCGATTTTTTCAAGGAGGATCAATGGCCCCGTAGGGACCGGCCTGGGTCAATGGAGGTCAGGCCGGGTTGATATCGGCTCGCGGGGTCGGACACCTGAGGTCGGCCGCCGGTCACCCGAGGTCGGCCACTCGGGGCCTGTCCCCCGAGGCTGACCACTCGGGGTCCGTCCCCCGAGGTCGGTCACTCGGGGTCGATCACCCGAGGTCGGCCGCTCGGGGCCAGCCGCCCGAGGTGGGGTAGTCCGGGGGTCGGATACCAGGGATGATTAAGAAACCGGGCTTGCCCGACCGACCCGTGCTGTAGGTTTGCATGATCTGACCAGGTGAGCCAAAACAATTAAGAATCCCCCCTGACAGCAAATATCTGTCAAATCCCTGACATAATCATTACCTGACAGAGCCGCTAGATATTAATGAGGATCAAAAGAGACAATTTAGACGTGTTGTCAGGCGGCTGTGGCAGTCTCACAGAGCCACTAAAGCTGCAATTGGCTCAGTCTGCCAACTGACCATTCCTTAATGAGACGGGACAGCTCTGACATGGCAGAGAGCTTCTCCTCTCCTATATAGATCCCCCTTTGGACTCCAAAGAGGGGATTGTTGTCATTTGTAACCATCAACTCCACTTTGAGTGCCCCATTCCGGTCCGACCCGAGTGAGTGGAATCTGACCCGCGGTTAAGCCCGAGTCCGACCCCTCATGCTACAGTAAATCGGATCGTCTTGGTCAAACCGAGTCATCCGAGTGAGAACCGATCTTTGCTTGTCAACATGATTAAATATATTATAAATAACAAATTTCTGAATAGTTATTAAAATTTACTTAAATTATAAATATAATAATAATTGAGCTCGATTAATAATCGAAGCATTTGGACAGAAGATGGACGACATGATCCCATAATTGATCATCGGATAAACCTGAAATATCTGAAAAATGTAAATGTATTGATCCTGACATGAGGTCCAAACTCCCTTATTAATGCCAACTTAAAATTTGAACCCTTTCAAAATTGTCAAAGGTGAGATGCTAATCCGTCTCAAGATTAATATGGAAGAAATAAATTGTAGGAGCTATTAATCTGAATACTGTGATTAGTACATGAAAAAAATAGACACACTAACTTTGTTAAATTTTGATTCTTAGATATCAAGATGGCAACACTTATATATTAACCATCAGTTCATCTCGTAAGGATAAATTTAAACCCTTTCAAGATGGCATACCTGTGGGACTTATTTAGTTATTTATACCTTCCTAATCCATCCATGGAACATCATCCTTAAGTAACGTGCATAGATGAACACATCGTCGGCCAACTCGTACACTTCCCTTTCCCATGAAAAAACTGACAAAGGAGGAACAGAAGAAATCAAAATGAGAAAAAGGATCATACCACAGATCCCGAAATGCTCGATCCCCATCTCCAAAGGCTATATATGATACAGACAGCCTGAGAATGAAGGGAACAGGCAATTATAATTATACATGGAGACGCACGCATTAAACAAACTCCTAGATTTGGACGTCTCTGTCCACAGATCTCCACAGCTCAGGATGGCTGAGGAGTCAACCACAGCTCTGCAAACTTGACTTTGGAGACACTCTCCAAGACCTCGAATGGAGTGATGTCGCCAACCACCACCACCTTCTTGCTGTCGAAGTCCACTTCGTATGAGGACACTCCTGCAGACATGGAGTGATTAAGCGTTTAGAAGTTCATTTAGAGTCGATAAGAACTTTTTACCTTCCATCTTTGAGATGTGCTTCTGAACTTTTCTTGCACAGCCATTGCAGTGCATGGACACCCTCAGCACCACTGTCTGGATAGCATCAGAAGGCTGCAGGATTACTTGCCATAGTTTAGGGAATCGAAAAATTAAGGAAGTTTCAAAGGATTACCTTGGGTTCCAAATGGAAAGCCAGTGTCCTGGCACCATCAAAAGCATCCTTAATCTTCCGCACCTGGCTCTCCATTAAAGCCCTCCTCTCAGCTTCATCATCTTCGTCACAAGTGTTCATGCAAATGCAGGAGTTTGCTGAGATTGCGAGAGAAAAACAGTGGAACACCCTTCCCAGACCGGATCTCCCCATCAACTACTCTTGTTGCCACTGAGTTAACAAGAAGTATTCAGCCCTCCACTTATAAGCAAGCTAGCCAATGTCTATTATATCAATTTGATATCAAGTATTGTTACTTTTACTCAAAGCTTTTAATGAATGGTTTCTGATTACGAAACACAGGTCGGTCAATTTGGTTTGACTAAATAAATATAGCAGGGCTACAACAGTCAAAGCTTAGGTAGGAAGAATTCAAGTGGAGCTGTAACCCCTCCATGTGATCGGGTCCTTAAAACAAAGATAATAACATGTTGATATTATGAGAAGAGAATAACAGGGGATGAGAACACTTGAAAGCAACTCCTTTAATGTCTATAATGTCGGTACAACTCATATGTTCTAATGGTGACTCGAAAAAAGTAGACCAAACTCTTGTGCATGAATAGGAGAGTTGGATAATAGGAGGAGAGTGTAAGCCAGATCAAATTACACAACAGGGAGTGGATGCGAGCATTGTATATCAATGATATGACATCTAGGAAAAATAATTGCAAGTAAAGATAGGAGGAACCCAGTTGCTTATGATTAACATTAAAAAAAAACTCATATCTTTGGTTGGTTATGCCGTCCAATCCAGACAATTAAGTTTGCTTACGTGATCATGCATTAGGATGATGGACAATTGATGGAGGAGATATCTTCAGTCGCGATCCTACGGACCATCTTCAATCATCAACATCAAATTTGGTATCATTTTCACACCAAAATGGTACAATTTCAACATCAAACACTATTTCAACTCCAACTCATTCACACTATATATCACACCAAAAGAAATATTCCATAGAATATTCTATTTTTTCATATTCATAATTTAATTATCGACCTAAATTTTAATTTAGTAATCATCTGGAATATAATTATTATATTTAAAATTAAGATTTCATTTATATTTAATACTTTTTAAAAAAAATTACATCCAATTAATATATATAAAAAATTATGATTTTTATTTTTAATATTTATTACATAATTATCCGGACATAAATATATTTTAAAAATATTATAAAATCATACACAATTAAGATAAAATATATTACTAATATAACACAGACAATGACAATGAATTGAAAATACAATATTATGAGAATTTAACATTCAAAATTACTATATTGTTCCCATATACGATCAATTAACGCATTTCGAAGGGTATTTATATTTATGTATATCAAACTTTTAATTATTTTATTATATTTTTTTAAATTAGTGATATAATTTATAAATTTAATTATAATTAAAATATGCTTATAAATAAATTATGTTTAATAAAATTAAAATATGTTGTTATATTTTTTAATTTATATTTATAATAAATAATTAATATTATTAAATACTTATGGAAAAAATATTTATTATAAATTAATTTTTATTTATGATATTTATTAGTATAATAAAATTTAAAATATAAAAATAATTAAAATATTAATATCACCAAATTTGGTGTTGCAACAGTGCAACACCAAATTTGGTATTGTAAAATGGTGTTCGGTTGGAGTGATATGGTGTGATTTTCACATCATATTTGGTGCAATGGGGTACCCATTGGAGATGGCCTTGTTCATCCTCGGTTTTAGTCGCTTACATTACAAAGATTCTTACCTGCAACATATCAAAGAATAGGAATTGAGTCGATTAGTTTGCAGTACCAGTATAGCAGTAATTTCTATGATGAATCTTTAGCTTAATATCCAACTGAGGGATTCCTCTGGATGGAGTGATAAGTAAATAATTGAACGAGATTAATGTGGTTCCACTAGAGCACTGTGGCCAGCAGATAGAACTAAAACAGAATAGATGCGAACTAAATGTATTTGCTAGGATTTGTATGTCTGTTCTTCTGTTTTCATTTTTCTGAAGCATGTACTAAACAGCTAAACACAAGTCACCAATTTTGAGAATAAAAAAGTTATGGCCTGCCAACTCAAACTCAACATTTTCCTAACTAACCTGACTAATGAGAAAATGGAGTCTTCTAAGACACTAAAATAAACAGATGATAAACTTCTACAATTTACAATAGCATCTGAGTACATCTTGATTTGTAGTTTCATCATGGTCATAAAATATTATAAAAAGGACATTTGATAGTTGAGACAAGACCTTAGGGATAACAATGACAAGAGAGGTGCTTTTCCCACCCTCATTTCATTTCTCACCCCCCTCTCTCTATCCTTAATGAAATATCGCATGTGCCCTCCTCCTCTTTTTTTTTTCTTTTTTTTAATTTATTTAAATTTTTATAAAATAAATATTAATTAAAAAATATTAATAAAAAAAATAAAAAATAACTGCTGTCATTAATTTTTAATTAATTTAATTAATTATTTTTTATCAATAATTTTTTTATTTTTTTATTTTATTTAATTTTTATTATTTAAGCAATTTTATTTATTATTTTTTATAAAATACTTTATTTTTAAAATTTTATATAAATTTAATTTAGTTTTATTTTTAATCAATTTTGTTTATTTTTTTTTTCATAATACTTGTATTTTTTTAATTTATTATTTTTTAAATTTGGTTTTTTTTTTTGATTTTATTTTTTTATTAATTAGTTTTTTTATCAGTTTTATTTTTTTGAATAATTTTGTTATATGTCTATAATCTTTTGCTTATTTTTAGTTATAAATTTTAGGAGATATTATTTATAAAAAATTTTAAAAGTATAAAAATGAAATAAAATTTATATATCTAAAACTAACAAAAATACTAACAATTAATAGTGAACACATTCATAACTTAAGAACAAACATTTTTTTTTTCAAATGAAGAACACATGTAATAATACAAAAAAAACATAAAAATGCATAAAAAGTACATTTTTAGTCAATATTGCTTCCAAATTCTGCTCCTGACGCGTTTGGTGGTGGTATACCCATTACTTCGTACCACAAATGAATACGTGTCCTATAACGAGTGACTCATCCTTTAGCTTCATACAATGAATGTTGCCACCACCACGTTGGAATGGGAGGTACAGGGTAATGAGGATGTAAGAAAACTTGTACAAAGTGATTACCAACATGAGCAATAGCAATTTCTCGACGCTT
>JAGFNQ010005868.1:31016-33516 GCA_024364735.1 Boesenbergia rotunda | reverse complement strand
AGCCAATGGATGTGAAGACATCTATCAGAATTTAGAATTTAAGTGGCAAAAGATGATTAGTTCGTCTCACTATCCTACTAATTAATCCATCTCAAGTTAACATAGATGAGGTAAATGAGGTTTACTAGTCTGGATACTGTGGTTAGCGTGTGAGAAAGACAGACACACTAGTTTTGCTAGGTTTTGACTCCTAGACCTCAAAGTGATAACATCCACGTACTAACCATCAGTCTATCCCATGGGGATAAAATGATGAACTAGGCAACAGACGAACCTGGGGCGGCCAATACGACCCCACGGAAATTTTCCATCAAGCGCCAGGGTAAATCGGAAAACGCTCACGGCGGACGGTCCAAAAGTCCAGCGTCCTAGGATTCGCGCCTCATTTGGAGAAAAAAATCCTATAAAATACGTCATAGCCGAGGATCAAACCGTGAATACTTAAGATGATAACTAATCATTCTGCCGCTACACCGTAGCCCTATCAGAATCTAGCTCTGTGATTCACAGTTGTTAATTTACTAATTGATGAAAATTTAATTAAAACAAGCTATCAAAACTTGACTTTGGAATACAGTATGTTTAACAACACAATTAATGATACTGTTCCCAATAGAACAAGAAGCCCAGTTTCCTAGTCCTCTCTCAATTAGGACTTAGGAGTGCAAACTAAAACCGTGTCTGTATTGCAAAAAAAAAAAACCCAAATGTTAATGGAAAGCCATAAGTAAATAAGCTCCAGACATTAACACCCTGTTTGAAAAGGAAGAAATTAAAATTCAATTTCATCCTTTGATAACAATTTTCAGGAAGGAATTGATAAGGAATTAAATTCCAATTCCTTTCAAACCTCTCAAAATAAATCACACTTAAACACCTCTGATTTGTGAAAGGAATTCACTTCTTGAACAAATTAAATTATCAAATCGCCCCCTCACAAAACAAATTAAAGTTGCTCTAGCTCCATTCTCGCAAGATAAAATCGTAAAAGTATAACAATTGAATTGAATTCAATTCTATTTTTACAATTCATTCCAAACATGAGAATTGGGACCGAAATTGAATTCCAATTCCTTACTTAAAAGATTTCCAAATAAGGTGTAAATCAAACCTTCACCATGCACAAGATAAATTTACTGGACTAAATAATGGCCAGCAAGAAAATATCGACAGGGAAAAAAGAGATCAGGAAAAGAAGATTAAGTCAGTTGAAGTGGCAATAGATTACCCACTCAAGTTCTCAGCCTTCATCATTATCGCCACTAAAATCTGGATGTTTTGTGCCTCAAATCCCTTTAGTATTCCCTCTTCATCTGCTGCCTCTTCCTATTCTCCATCTCCTCGCAGATCTCCCCGAACTTCCTAATCGATTCGACAGTGACGGCGAATGCTGTCCTGCAGACAGTGGCAACGATGCTGGAGATGACATCAAAGGCATCCATCTTCGTGAAAGACACCCACTCGCTTCCAGATTTTCCATGCGCTTTCGAAATCGCCGTATCTTCTCCGACGCAGAGAGTGAGAGAGTCCGTCCGACGAACCCTGGAACTCTGAAAAACTTTCTTTGCTAATATTAAACTTAAATTATTTTTTATTTTTAAAAATCGCTAAACTCCATTTTAACGGAAAATTAGTAAAAACTCCACAAATTAAAATTTGACTTTATATGCAGTTCCCATCCCATAATGTTTTTGCATGCACTCTCTGATAGAATTGACAAGATGATACTCTGTGTTATTTTTTTATCAGTATAAAAGAGTAAAAATTCAATATACATGGTAAGATTTGAGCATAAATTATTTAAGATTTAGTACTAATTTAAAAATTTTAAATATTATTTGAAAAAACTTGAGTATATATTGTTTCAATGTATACTAAAATTTTCAGTATATATTATAAAAATTTAAGTATTAATTGATTTAAATTGAGTATTATTTGAAGAAATTTAAATATAAAATTTAAAAATTTGAGTAGAGGGTCACTATATTAAAATCTTCACAGAGGAGTCATCGAAATTTTATACTCAAATTTCTTAAATTAATATTAAATCTCAAAGAATTTATACTCAAATCTTTATAATGTATAATGAGTTTTTACTCTTTTATACTGATAAAAAAATAACACAGAAAATTATTTTGTCAATCCCATCAGGGAGTGCATGCAAAGAAATTATGGGGTGGAGACTGAATGCAAAGCCAAGTTTTGATTTAGGGAGTTTTCACTAATTTCCCCTCATTTTTCATTTTTATTTTTATTTAGTATAATTAGTGAATATTAAAGTATTTATATAATCGGTAAATTGCAGAAGGCTCCCTAATCCCCATTTGATTTTTGCATGTACTCCCCATTTGAGATTTTCTTTACATTCACTCTCTAACGAATTGAGTATAAAAGAGTAAAAATTGAGTATACATCAGTGAAAATTGAGTATAAAAGAGTGAAAATTGAGTACACAGTTTCTTGATGCAGTGGATGTAACCTTACATACTCAAATTTCTAA
>JAGFNQ010005868.1:17500-26600 GCA_024364735.1 Boesenbergia rotunda | reverse complement strand
CTGCACGTAAAAATTTAAAATTTTTACGAACCGTATCCTTGTCGAATGCACTGGTCCCAACAGTGGTATCAGAGCCGGTTAGTGTTCGACATAATCATATAATTTTTTGTGGAAAACTTTGTCATGATCTCAATTTCGGAAAAATTTTCAATTATGGAAACTTTCAAATTATAATAAATTTTAGATTTAGGAATTTCAAAGTTTGGAAATCCTCATGAAATTTCGCAAACGTTTGAAATTTTATAATAATTTTTTGAAAACTTCCCATCTTTGGAAACTTTCCAATTTTGGAAATTTTTCTATTTTAGAAATTTTCCAATTTTGGAAATATGTAAGTTTTCTTTGTACCAGAAACTTACAATTATTCTGAAAACCTTTATGAAATCTCGCAATTTTGGGCACTTTCTTTAAGAAAGTCTAGACAAATTCATGGACAGTTAATTGACAATTAAATTTGAATTGGTTTTTAAATTGACAACAAAATTCTTTATTTTGGATTGAGCCTCGGGGAGCCGTCCAATTTAAAGTTAGTTGTTGTAATTTAATTTCCCAATTTTTAATTGAAATTGTCATGTTTGATTTGGATTGAGCCTCGGGGAGCCGTCCAATTGGATTTACAACAAATTACTTTTCTTTGGGTATCTGAGCCTCGGGGAGCCACCCTTAGAAACAATTTGTTGTAATTAATTAAATCCATGAATAAAATATGTTTTGAAGAGGTGATGCTCTTACATATTGTTGTCTCCAAAATTAATTAGTAAAATAGTTTCCTATAGAGTTTTCTTTAATGAGATTTTCATGAAAATAATATGTAGTTGAATTAAGGGATTTGTCTCTTAATTTAATAAGATTTGATTTAGAGAAATCAAAGTCTTGAACATATTATTTTCGAAATTAATTATGACAATTTAGGAAATTGTTTCCAAAAACAATTCCTTTATTAAGTATGAAATTGGAATTAGGAAATCCGGTTCCTAATTCAATTAATGAGACTTGATAACTAAGTCACATACATACTTTATTAAGGAAATCGTTAGTCATGACATAATTCTATGTCATGAATGTGCTTAGAAAAGAAAGGATGAGACCCAAAACCCCTTACAAATATTAAGGCCAACACCTTCCATTAATATGGTTAGAATCGGAGTTTTGTTTCTCGTTTGGGTTGATGGACACATCCATGCCCGACTTGAACCTCAACATGTTCAAACTATGGAATTAGTTTATGAATAATATAGTTGGAGTCAGAGGTCAATCATTAGTTTTGGTTATTGGACACATCCAAGCCTGACTAAGCGGTTGAATGAGCTCCAACCATATTAAAACTATTTCTTGATTAATGGGTCAGCCTTAAGCTTGGAGCATCGATTTGTTGTGCCACAGCCAAGATCGATGTAAAGAGAGGTGCAGTTGGGTGCTATGTATATTGTTGCATACTTGTTAATGAGTTAACAACCCAATGTTTTATGCAAACATTCAATTAGTTGATAGCATAATGTGATAGTTACATATATGTGATATGTAATCGGTATACTTACCTACCTTCATAGCTAAGAAAAACTTGATGGCCACAGCCATGGTTGTTCTTATCTATGGTTGGATATCGACCTATTTGGAGATGCTCCTACAATCTCCCGAATTGATAAAAAGGGTTATTCAATTTGATAAATAAATAGGATTTTTTAATTAATGTATATTGATATATTCTTAATCATTCTTCTCACATAAGCTCAATTTGTATTTCTAGGATAATCACTCGATCATGTCTTCTCTGAATTTACGTTCCATTTTGGACACCAATAAACTAACTGGGCCAAACTTCATGGACTGACTTCGAAACCTGAGGATAGTCCTCGAGGGAGAGAAGCTTGCTTATGTCCTTGAAGAACAACTTCCCAACCGTCCTCCTGAAAATGCAACTCCAGACCAGTTTCTTGAGTTGCTTAACCTGCTGAAGACTGTAGAGCCTTCTGTGAAGCAGGATCAAAAGACGGTACTGTTAGTTGGTTCCTCGAAGAAAGGTTCTAAGAGGAAGGCCAAAGAACAGAATAAGGGAAAGAAGAAAAAGGCCAAAAAGACTGAAAAGAAACCAAAAGGAACTTGCCATCATTGTGGTAAGGAGGGTCACTGGCGAAGAAACTACAAGGTTTATCTTAAGTCCTTGAAAGAGAAGGCATCCGATGCCCCATCTTCTTCAAGTATCTTCGTTATTGAATGTCACTCTATTTCCTCAAACGCATGGGTACTTGATACTGGGTGTAGCTCACATATATGTAATGACATACAGGGGCTAAGGAATAGAAGAAGACTCGTCAAGGGAGAAGTGGATTTGCGAGTTGGAAATGGAGCAAAGATTGCTGCTGTTGCCATCGGAACATATTTGCTAAAGCTCCCGACTGGACGTGTCTTAGAATTGGATAATTGTTATTTCGTTCCTTCGTTAATAAAGAACATTGTATCTATTTCATGTTTGAATGAAAGGGTTATCATTTAACTTTTAGTAACAATTGTTGTTACATAACTTTAAATGGCGTTCTTTATGGGAATGGAACTTTGTGCAATGGTATCTACACGTTAGATTTATCCGGTGACGTTTTCAATATCGAAGTTAGCAACAAACGTGCTAGAATAGATAATCGAATAGACTCCTACACGTGGCATTGTCGTCTTGGCCATGTAAGTAAGAAACGCATGACCAAATTACACCGATGTGGAATTTTGGAATCATTTGAACCTGATTCATTTGATACATGCGAATCATGCTTAAAAGGCAAGATAACCAAATTACCCTTTTCCGGAAAAGGTAATCCAGTGGGAGAATTGCTTGGTTTAATACATACTGATGTATGTGGACCAATGTCAACTCCTGCACAAGGAGGCTATAGCTACTTCATCACCTTTATCGATGATCACTCACGATTCGGGTATGTGTTCTTGATGAAACACAAATCTGAAGCTTTTGAGAAATTCAAAGAGTTCAGAAATGAAGTAGAGAAACAGCTTGGCAAAAGTATTAAAATACTTCGATCCGATCGGGGTGGTGAATACTTAAGTCAAGAGTTTCAAGATTATCTTAGGGACAATGGGATATTGCCCCAATGGACTCCACCGTATACACCACAGCATAATGGTGTATCTGAGAGGCGCAACCGAACCTTGATGGACATGGTTAGGTCAATGATGAATCATGCAACTCTTCCAAAATCCTTTTGGGGCTATGCACTTAAGACAGCTGTTTACTTGCTAAACAGAGTCCCGACCAAGGTAGTCTCTACTACTCCATATGAGATATGGAATAGTAAGAAACCCCACTTAACTCACCTTAAGATATAGGGTTGTCCTGCTTATGTGAAGCGGATTGTATCAGACAAATTGGATGCTAAGTCTGATAAATGTCTATTTATTGGATACCCTAAGGAAACGAAGGGTTACCAATTCTATCATCCCTTGGAACAAAAGGTGTTTGTTTCAAGGCATGCTGTATTTCTAGAAAAAGAATTTCTTTTACAAGAAAACAGTGGGAGTGGCATTGAACTTGATGAAGTTCAAGAAACTCCAATAGACATAACAGAGACACCTAGTCTAGACCCACAGCCAATAACTCATAATGATGAGCTATCAGTTGAACCTAAAACTACACCACCTCTTCGTAGATCTGATAGGACATGCAATATTCCAGAGAGATATGAATTTCTCATAAGTGAATCGAACGACGATGAACCTATCAGTTATGAAGATGTTCTGAAAAATTCAGAAAGGGACAAATGGCTTGAAGTCATGAAGTCGGAAATGGATTCCATGTACGAAAACCAAGTATGGGACTTGGTTAACCCACCTGAAGGGATTAAGCCTATAGGGTGCAAGTGGGTTTTCAAGAAGAAAACCGACATGGAAGGTAATGTTGTTACCTTTAAGGCTAGATTAGTGGCAAAAGGATATCGTCAGAAACAAGGAATTGATTATGACGAAACCTATTCACCAGTAGCTATGCTTAAATCCATTCGGATACTCCTAGCCATAGCAGCTCATTATAATTATGAGATATGGCAAATGGATGTGAAAACAGCTTTCCTTAATGGAAACCTGCTTGAGGATGTATACATGATACAACCTGAAGGTTTCACATCGGTTGATAAAACCAAAGTATGCAAGCTTCGACGATCCATATATGGACCGAAGCAAGCATCTAGGAGCTGGAATATCCATTTTGATGAGACAATCAAAAAGTTTGATTTCTCACAAAATCCAGACAAACCTTGTGTGTACAAGAAGGTTAGTGGGAGTGCAGTCGTATTCCTAGTATTATATGTCGATGACATATTACTTATAGGAAACGATATATCAGTCTTACACACAGTTAAAATTTGGTTGTCCAAAACTTTCTCCATGAAAGACTTGGGAGAAGCAACCTATATCCTTGGGATTAGAATCTATAGAGATAGATCAAAACGGTTGCTTGGTCTTTCGCAGTCTACATATATAGACCAAGTGCTAAAAAGGTTTAGCATGTCGGAATCCAAGAAAGGTTACCTTCCCATCAGGCATGGGATCAACCTTTCAAAATCTATGTGTCCGCGCATAGAAGACGAGAGGATTTGCATGAACATGATTCCCTATGCATCCGCGATAGGATCTATCATGTATGCTATGTTGTGTACTAGGCCCGATGTATCGTATGCTTTGAGCGTCACAAGCAGATTCCAGTCGGATCCAGGAATGGATCATTGGGCGGCTGTTAAGACAACCCTTAAGTACTTAAGAAGAACTAAGGATGTGTTCCTAATATATGGAGAAGGAGATATGGTAATATGTGGGTATACAGATGCCAGTTTCCAGACAGATAAGGATGACTCCAAATCTCAGTCTGGATACGTATTTACTTTGAATGGAGGCGCAATAAGTTGGAAAAGTTCCAAACAAGACACCCTAGCGGATTCTACCACGGAAGCGGAATATATCGCAGCTTCGGAAGCAGCAAAGGAAGCAGTCTGGATCAAGAAGTTCGTATCCGAACTTGGTGTGGTTCCAACCATTGATGAAGCATTGTCGGTTTACTGCGACAACAATGGAGCTATTGCACAAGCAAAGGAACCAAGGTCTCATCAGCGATCCAAACACGTGCTTCGCCGCTATCATCTGATCAGAGAGATTATAAGTAGGAATGACATACAAATTGAGAAAATTCCCACTGAAAGGAATTTGCGGATCCTTTAACTAAGGTCTTACCTCAGAGCATGTTTGAGGGTCATGTTAGAGCCTGTGGTATTGGATACCGTAGCGATTGGCATTAGGCCAAGTGGGAGTTTGTTAGTGATATGAGAGAAGTGTCCTAAGGCAATCGCCTTATGATTGTAAAACATTTATTTTAATAAATGATAATTCACTATTTGAGTATACATGCTTGTGTATTTGATTGGGATCTTAAACTCATCTACTGAATGTCCGCAATACAACTCACAGCATAAGAGAATTTGTGATGGGATCACAACTAGTGATTATCTCTAAATGCGCAAATGTGAAGTATTGAAAATATCCCTAGTCGATGAATTGATAAATACGGACACTATCAATTCTGTTGAGACTAGCATGGGTTATTCTCTAATCAGCTGATTCTCACTGGCTGGTGACATTGGGATGTCCGGAGATAAACATGGATGCTAGTTAAGGGAACTAGTTCATTGGAGTGACTAGCTGTAAAACTTCATATGGAATCTATATAGAAATGTCAATGAAGTTCTTACTGCGACTTAAGTGCGATGTTCCTTTGACTTGCGGTGTTCAAGTCATCTTGGACATGGAGACTTATACTTTAACATCTTAAGCAAGCATCTCCAAGGAGGTGTGGACCCAGGATGATTGGGTATAAGCCGAAGTGTCCGAAGATGTTTGAACAGCCTACAAAGGATTCACCACTCCTTGCGAGGAGATGTATACCCAGGCCTATCGTCGGATTGTTACTCAAAGCCTCTGGCCAGAGCATATCATGTTTAGAGTGCGAGTCTCTAAAATACATGAGAGTAATTAAAAATCCAAAGGACGAGAAAGATACTACTTGGGCTAGGTGTGACGTAGTCAGTCTAGTGGGGCCTGACACAAACAGACCATGTCCTGAACCAAGTGGGTATAAGATGGTGAAGGGAATGAGGCACGATTCATTAGAGCTGCTGAAGGGTTTCAGAATTCTCTCTGAGATCAACCGTTGATCTTTCGATTAATTGGGGGTCATGATGTACTACTAGGTGCCACTGATAATCGTTCTATAATTAGTTGATTATAAACGACCAACATAAATCGAAAGCCTATTTAGTCACACGCACTACGAGTAATCTGAGGGATTTAAAACGAGTTGAAAATTGGATTTTCCAATCAAGAGAAATAAGTCGAATCTGAATTAATCAGAGGCGCAATGGAAGCTTAAAATGGCTAAGTCTTTTGAAGGCTTATCGGGCGAATTAAATGAGTTTAATTCGCGATCGGTTCGGCCCGGTTTGGCCGGCCAAAGAGGGTGCCAAACCCCTTTGGTTTGGCCGGCCACAATAAAGGGGATAAACCAATTTATTTGGTTTAATTAATAAAATAAATCTAGCGTGATTTGTTTTATAAAATTATGGATAAATAAATTGATATATAAAGAAATTTATATAAAGAGATTTATAAAGAAATTTGTAGAAATTTATTCTTTTTATGAAAATTAAAATGAACCATGAATTGGTTTAATTTTAATTTATAAAATCAATTATGAATTGATTTTTACATGATAAGAAAATTTTATACAAATTTTATTCCATAATTAAAAAGAGAGGGATTTGTTTTATATGGATAAATAAATTTGTATAAAGAAATTTATATAAATAAATTTATAAAAATTTATTCTTTTTATGGAAATTAAAATGATCCATGGAATGATTTATTTTAATAAAATCAATTATGAATTGATTTTTCCATAATAAGAAAGTTTATAAATTTCTTATAAAATTTATTCCATAATAAAAGAAGAGAAAGTATTTGTTTTATTATAAAGTTAGTTATAATAAAACTTGGCTTAAACAGAATAATTAATAAGAGAATTTATAGGATAAATTTCTTATGAAAAATTCCGTTAAAGAAGAGACTTGGCAAGGGAGAAGCAACTATATAAAAGAACCAAAGGCAAGCCCTTAATTCCAATCAATTAATCAAGAGATTGTTGCTCTCTCTCTCTCTCTACACGCCTCTCTCTCTAGGGCCGGCTCTTTCTCTCTCCTCCCCTAGGGCCGGCGCAACTCCCAATGTGGGCGTGAGCTTCTTCCACCAAGAAGACCCCGAAGAAGAAGAAGCGGATAGCGTATCCTTCCTTCCCTTCCCGGAATTTGGATTCCGATTCTTGGTGGTTAGTTTTCTATTTTTCTTTTGATCTTCTAGTTGTGCCAATAGAGAATCTAGTAGTTCTCGTCGGCACAAAACTCGTGACTTTGCGAAGTCATCCCGAAGAGAACTCGACGTGGACGCGAATAGAGGCGGAGCTTCCAAGGGACGCTACGGTTGGATCTCGTCCCTTACTTCGAGTTACGCGAGGTACTTAGTAAATTAGTTTACTTTTTCCGCAAAGTTTTAATTTATGATTATGTCCACATACCATAAGGTTGCATGCTAGATACGTGGTTAAAATAATTTAAGAAATTATTTTATGCTAATTCTTCCGCTGCACGTAAAAATTTAAAATTTTACGAACCCGTATCCTTGTTGACATGCACCCGGTCCCAACAGTTTTTTTATTAATATTTTTTCATTAATTTAGTTTTATTTTTAATCAATTTTATTTATTTTCTTTTGAAATTTGGTTTTTTTTATTGATTTTATTTTTTTATTAATTAGTTTTTTTATCAGTTTTATTTTTTTGAATAATTTTATTATATGTCTATAATCTTTTGCTTATTTTTAGTTATAAATTTTAGGAGATATTATTTATAAAAATTTTTAAAAGTATAAAAATAAAATAAAATTTATATATCTAAAACTAACAAAAATACTAACAATTAATAGTGAACACATTCATAACTTAAGAACAAACATTTTTTTCAAATGAAGAACACATGTAATAATACAAAAAAACATAAAAATGCATAAAAAGTACATTTTTAGTCAATATTGCCTCCAAATTCTGCTCCTGACGCGTTTGGTGGTGGTATACCCATTACTTCGTACCACAAATGAATACATGTCCTATAACGAGTGACCCATCCTTTAGCTTCATACAATGAATGTTGCCACCATCACGTTGGAATGGGAGGTACAGGGTAATGAGGATGTAAGAAAACTTGTACAAAGTGATTACGAACATGAGCAATAGCAATTTCTCGACGCTTTTGATTTGGAACTGGAGGAGTTCTTAATGGCAAGTAAGTAAAACAACTCCCAACATTCTCACCAAATGTATGCTGTACAATATTGTACCTTGATGCGATGACAATTCCCAAAGGCATAGCATCCATCCAAAATATTTGTGGGGCACTCGGCTTAAACCAATTCAATGAGAATAATAGATTAGTTACCAAATTTAGATCTGGATAAAGTTGATCATATAGATCTATATTTTGTTGAATCTCTTCCATAAGCTCGAATCGTACTTGAAAAAAATTTTCTTCACCATACCCAATTAGTGCAGCTATTGCCCTGAATCCACAATGACCATCAGGTTGAACATCAACAGTGTGAGAAATATAACGCTGCAGAGGCACAGGTAATTTCTCAATATAAGTATCATGGATGGATGGAACTGGAGAGTGATCATGGGTCATTTTAGTATTGCAAACCTTTGACCCCCTTCCACGTCTTCCTCTCTCTCGAGATGTTTCATTCGGTTGAGAAACCCTAGATCCCGAAGTGGATGCATATACAAAAGAAGATATGCGACGTCCGCTTTGCTCTTCTCTTCCCGTAGGGTGACCTCTATGTTCTGTGTTGTATGAAGGGGCTCGAAGTGTACTTTGAGATGGATCTATCATATCAAAAAACTTATCTATCATATGCTCTCGCATATGTGGATCCATCCCATCCAGTATATCAACAACGTGGGATGTCCTGTTAGGTTGTGCCCCCTCGTCACTAAGCTGCTGTACGT
>JAGFNQ010005868.1:0-15000 GCA_024364735.1 Boesenbergia rotunda | reverse complement strand
GTTCTGACATGTATCAAGAGTTGGAATTGGGGTAATTTAAACGGATGAGAAATTTTGACATGTGTCAATGGTTGGAAGAGGGGTAATTTAAAGAAAGGGGGTGTATTGACAGGTGTCAATGGTTAGAGGATGGGTAATTTAAAGAGAGAAGATTCTGACATGTATCAAAAGTTAGATGGGGGTAATTTAAGTGTCGAATTAGGAAGGTAATTTAAAAAAAGAGAAAAATTCTGACTTATGTTAAAAATTATATAAAATAAAAAATAAACAATTTTTATAATAAAATAAACAAAATTGATTAAATAAATAAAATTAAATAAATTAAATAAAATTTAGAAAATAATAAACCAAATTAATTTAATAAATAAAACTAAATAAAAACTAAATAAAATTAAAATATATATATAAGTATTAATGAAAAATAATAATAAACAAAATTAATTAAAAAAATAAAATTAAATAAAATTATTATATATAAGCATTAATAAAAAATAATAAACAAAATTAATTTAAAAAATAAAACTAAATAAAATTAATATATATATATAAGTATTAATGAAAAAGTAATAAATAAAATTAATTAAATAAAATTAATATATATATAAAAATAAAAGTATTAATGAAAAAATAATAAATAAAATTAAATAAAAAAATAAAATTAAATAAAAAAATAAAAGTATTAATGAAAAAATAATAAACAAAATTAATTAAAAAAATAAAACTAAATAAAATTATTATATATAAGTGTTAATGAAAAAATAATAAACAAAATTAATTTAAAAAATAAAACTAAATAAAATTAATATATATATAAGTATTAATGAAAAAGTAATAAATAAAATTAATATATATATATATAAAAGTATTATTGAAAAATAATAAAAAAATTTAATTAATTTTTTTTAATTAAATGAGAGAATGAGGAGGGGAGGGGCACATGCATCATTTGACGCGGGGAGAGAGAGGGTGGAAGGGGGGTGCGCGTTGTAGGAGGGTGGGAGAAGCAATTTACCTTCTAAAGTCTTCTTTTTTTTGTGCCATGAACAAATAATTTGCAACGTGCAACATCATTGTCAGCTGCAACACGAATGCATGCAAGGAGGTCGATGTCGTATGCGACAACATCGAGTATCGTGCTCCTCCTTCATGCATGTCCCGAGGACATCTTAGATATCGTTAGAGTGATGGGAGGAGTGTCCGTTCTGTTGGTGCAGGAAGCACCAGATCGAACCTTGTTTTGATATTGGCAAAGGATTCAAAGTTAAGGGTTGTTTGGTATCTAACAATGCTGCTTGAGTGTGCAGGAAACCAAGTCCTAGCAAAGGGCTGCTAGGCACCTGACGAAGGGCTGCTAGGAAAGCAAGTCCTAGCGAAGGGCTGCTAGGCACCTGACGAAGGGCTGTCAGGAAAACAAGTCCTAGCGAAGGGCTTCTAGGCACCTGACGAAGGGCTGTCAGGAAACCAAGTCCTGGCGAAGGGCTGCTGGGCAAAAACAAAGTCCTAGCGAAGGGTTGCTAGGCACTGGCAAAGGAATGCCAGCCAGAAGAAAAGCCCTAGCGAAGGACTGCTAGGCTCTGGTGAAGGACTGCCAGAATGGACAAGCCCTAGCGAAGGAATGCTAGGCACTGGCGAAGGGCTGCCAGAAGAAAAGACCTAGCGAAGGGCTGCTAGGCACCAAGCGAAGGGCTGCGTGGTACTCAAGACCTGGCGAAGGGCTGCCGAGCAAAAGTCCAACTGGAGGAGCCGGTTGGCACCAGGTAAATTCTCCCGAGAGGAGTAGGTGAGGACGCGTTCCCCTTGAGGGAACATTAGGCGTCGGTTCGACCTAGGGCTCCATTTTGGAGACCAAAGTCAGAACCAAGACAGCTGAGGATGTATAAATTAAATTAAATATTTGTTTTATTGTGTTTTGGACTAACCCTGGAAGCAGGACCGAAGGAACGTGTGTCTGCAGCTCAGAATGCCTCAAAGGAAAGAGGCAACTGCTGACCAGGGCGCCCGGAGTGTCCCGGGCGCCCCCAAGGTGAACACAAAACACAAAGAAAGCAAATAAACCTCGACAGTACATTCTGTCCCGGGCGCCCCCATGGCAAACCAACTGAAGAGTTAAGCTGCTGCCGCGTCTGCACTGCGCACCCAGGGCGCCCCCGCTGTCCCGGGTGCCCCTAGCGCCCAGGGCGCCCCCAGGCACTCTTACGCAGGAGACTTCAGCGCTGCGGATAAGAGTTGGCCGAGTCAACCAGGGCTCCCCCAGCGTCCAGGGCGCCCCCGTCAAGACCTTATCCCGAGGTTCAAGGGATAAGTCATTGACTGCGCCTTGTGTGGATCTACTGCCACGTGGGGGGGGGGGGGGGGGGGCGCCCCCGTCGACCAGGGCGCCCCCAGGCACTATAAAAAGGGCCCTAGACCCTCCTCTTCAAGACACCGCTTTCATTCAACACATCCAAACTCTCTGACGACCGCGCTCTGCTCCAGGAACTTCCCTACTCAAGTCCGAAGCGCTGTCGACCTCCCGCTGCATCGAAACTCGAGCCTACCCCGGGAGTTGGTAAATACAGAAGTGTAATCTTTCTTATTGCAATTTGTATTTCTCTTCTGTACTCATTCTACGCATTATAGAATTGCTCAAAGTAAACGGTCAACGACCGTGGGCCTTGGAGTAGGAGTCGACCCAGGCTCCGAACCAAGTAAAACGACCTTGTTAGCGTTGTGTTGATTTGTCTCTATTTCCGCCGCGCACTTACTCTTTTTATTTAATCCGAACGATTTGCGACATTCACCCCCCCTCTATCGCATCTCTCGATCCAACACGTTCTCCTCCAGTCAGGGCCGTCTTTAGGCATAGGTTATTAAAGTCTATGTCTAAGGCCTCAATTTTTATTGGGGCCCATTAATTTTGATATATTAAATATATTTTTATTATATATTTTAAGAGAATGGAAAAGAATAAAGTCTTGATAAAAAATTTACGTATCTTATTTTTTAGTCAAAACTATAGATTTTATAAAAATCTTATTATGATTCCAATGGATAAAGTCATAAGGGGTTCTTTTTTTAATATTTTAAATTTAATTTTTATTATTTATGTTATTTATAAGATCTAATGTATTCCTCTTCAATATCTTTCAACCCTAGCATTCTCTCGTTACATTTATTTTTTGTTAGTGACGTTTTCCCTTCTGATTAGTAAGAATATGAATTAAAAAAATTTTATCCATGCAATGCAAAATAAAAAAATATTAATCTTTTTTCGAGTTCCCCCTCTTCCCTTGACTAGCTCCGGCCCCCTCTTTGTACTTCTCTCGCTCATTGATATTGGGAAAGAGAAATTATATCTAACGTTGTCATGTTGATTCGGTTGGTGCTACTATGCTTCTTGCTTAATTAAGTTCAAATGTTGAGGGATTCATCCATATTGTGTTCGTTCGAAATAGAGGATTTTATTATTTTTGAGCAATAGTGAGTTAGATATCTTTGTCATTTCGCTTCCTTGATAGACACTATGTTTGCTTTTATTTATATGTATTTACAGAAATACATTTTTTGATTTTTCTTTTATTTCTATTCTATCATTTACAACTATTTTGGTTTAGGTGATAAAAAATATGATTTATTTTTTCTTTTATTTTGTGCCTAAAATGACTTATTTAGATTTTAATAAATGATAATGGCTGGTTTGATTTCGTTACGACCTTCATTTTATAAGGATTATATTGAGTTTAATAATTTTGTATATGTATTATTTATTTATTTTTTGTGATTTGTGATGATCATGAGTTGAAGATTGAAACATGATTTTTTCTATTATTGTCCCATTTCATTTATTCCTTTATGTAAGAGTTATTATTTTCGTCTTTTATTTGAGTAATTAGATATATTTTTTTTTATCTTTTTTAGTTTTAAAACAATTCTAAATATATTTATTTTCGACTAAGTCGGTTGTCAGTTACAAGTCCGAATGAAAAAGGACGAGTAAAGTTTTTTTAAACAATGTTAAAGGTTTTTTTTTTCCTAGAGCCTTAAATAGGCTTGAGCCGGCCCTGAATAGAGTCTTAAAATTGGATAGGCATCCTCAATTCGATCCTTAGCTACGGTGCATTTTGCAGGAATTTTTCCTCCAAATGAGGCGCGAACCCTGGGACGCTGGGCTTCTAGACTGCCACAGCGAGCGCTTCCCGATTTATCCTGGTGACCGGTGGGAAACTTCTGTGGGGTCGGGCCGGTTACCCCAAGTTCAATTTGTCTGCTATCTGATTCATCATTTTTTTTAAATTGGATAGGATCTTCATCTTCCACGAGATTCTTCTTCTGCCGATGACACTAACTATCTCTTATTATTGGAAAATCTTATATCCATAGATTTATTGGGTCATACCCATTTTTTCACATGTAGATTTATTTTAAAAGTAAAGGTATTTTTATAACTTTTATATTTAACGTTTATTTTATTAGAATGTATACTAAAAGCCTAGTTTTTGTATGAACATCTATATTTTGAAATGAAAATCACATGATCATTGTTTGCATTTTATATTTGATATATACATGCTATTGTCTAATACTTTACATTGTAAATAACATGGTGTGTGGTATCATACAGAAGATTATGTTATCAGTCCCTTGTAGAGTATAAGTAGAGACTCACAATCTAGATAGTTTTGGACAAACCATTGACATGGTTGTAGTGTAATTTGGTATTGGTTTATCTTGACCATAGAATTACACTAGTACACATTGTATGTATTGAGCAAGACCGATATAGAGGTGATTCAATTTATACTGACTATATAATTGAATCATTCCTCAGATATTATGGTGTATATGCTCTTAATCTCAATATAATAATAGGCACATGTACTTGATATCTATTTCTTTGATTTACCAATGGGCGAGATTTATTTGTCAAATCGATAGGCCCGGTAAGTTGAGAAATAATATTATTTACGTGATGTGCTGTTGATTATAGAAGGAAATCGTGTCCTGGTGAGTCAAGTTGATGATGTCCCCTTGAGGAGCTCATAAAATTCATCATGAAAATCCTGCAGGTGGACTTGGTACTATATGATGATAAGGTTGAGTGGTACTACTCATGGAGTTAGATATTAATTAATTAAATTGTCAGTAATTTAATTAATTAATGGGCATTCGATATCTTAAACATGGGAAGATTTTATACACATAATAGGTGAAGCCCATATTTAAATATGGGGGTTGGTGAGGTAGATCAATGGTGATCCTTTAGTGGATTGGATCATCATTAATGGATCCATTAAGTGGTAAAAACCTAACTCTTCCTCATGATCTCTATTGTAGCCTATAAATATCCCATGTAGTCATGATACCAAGACCTAATGAAGACAACCTAAGTCTTGGATTTTTCTCTCTCACTCTCTCTTTCTTAGGGTTGGGCGGCGCAAGGGAAGGGGCTAAGGAAGAAGGTGAGAGGTGGCTAAAAGAGTGTTCTACTCTTCTCCTCATGATCTTCTTCCTCTCTTCCACTCTCCTCAAGACTTAGGCGTGCGGTTAGTGTTAGAAGGAGCCCTAGAGCCAATTATATGATGATTGACTAGGGACTTTTTGTATCATATTCTATCATGAATAAAGACATATTTTGGTTATTATACTTACTTTATACTTGTGCCAAATAACTAAGTATAATAATGTCCTTGAGTAGTAGGTTCTTATCTACAATATCGATTGGTTGAATCGATAGTAAGATAATGTAGAGAACATTACACTAAATTATTCCTAGTCAAGCATTAATATCCAAGGACAATATTAATGCATGGAGACTAGCATGTAAGTCAATTGATGACGTGAGCTCACAAGTCATGAATATGTGATATCAAGTTGACACATGGGTATACATTAGAGAATGTGTACTAAATTGACTCGCCATGAGAAAGTTTCATAGATTGTCATATGAGTGTCATAAACTTTCTCATGTGACTATTAGTATGAATAGTCCTTAGACCTGAAGTCACTACAGTTCCCTATATATGGAGTTATGTACTTTGGTATCGTCAAACGTCACCCGTAACAGGGTGGACTATAAAGACGATCACTGGGTATGTAATGAATTATGCGGAGAGATGTGAGTGATGTAGAAGGGATCTATCCCTCCCATATGACGAGAGTGATATCTGTGGGCCCCTTGATCGAGTAGGACTATAAAACGCATGGTCATGCTCAAATGAGTCAATATGAGATATTGAGCTCATTTATTTGAGTGAGTCTACTTGGGGATTAAGAAACACAAAGATTGATCGAGGATGACACGGTCTATGCCTCATTGGTCAATCTAGATATCAAGGATAGAAGGACAAGGTCATACATTATCATAGTCACGGAAGTTAAGTCGGATCTCGACTTTTCTTGTTACTTGGGTAGCAATGATGCATTGCTAGATGTCGCTCATTGCTTATGTGTCTAAAGCAACTTAGGCACATTGCCAACGTGACGAGAACCTATTGGGTCACACATTAAGGACACGATGCTTCGGGAGTTCGGGAGACCTAGTCGGGAGATTGGGTCAGGAGCTCGGGAGACTCTGGTTGGGAGCTCGGGTCAGGAGCTCGGGGGACTTGGTTGGGAGCTCGGGAGACTTGGTCGGGAGCCCTGGTCGGGATCTTGGGAGCCCTGGTCGAGAACTTATGAGATATTAATTCATTAAAGTGTTTAATGAGTTAATAATAAAGGAAAAGGGAAAATCTCTCTTCATTGAATGAAGAGAAGATGAAGAGTCACATGAGAAGATGAACTCTTTATTGGATTTAATGAAGGGAAGCCAAAGAGACAAAAGCCTCTTCATATTCATGGGATGAGTATAAAAGAGGGTCTAATCATTTTGAATGATAGGAGTTTTCCCTTCTGCCCTTCCTCTCTTCTTCCTCTTCTCCCTCTTGGCCGAAACCCTTTTTTGGGGTTCTTGGTGGTCTTGTGAACTACCTCAAGTTGCTAGCACAACTAAAGTAGTTCTTCCTGAAGTTGAGAGATCGTGTCCGTGTGGATACGCATAGAGGCACGGACGCTTGAACGTGCAAGAGATCCGGCAGCAATTAGACGAACGGGATAAACGTAATGGTACGCTCCAAAGGTATATAGTTTAGATAGATCTATTAAATAGATGAACTTCATACGAGTTTTCTTTCGCATGGATCGCTCGAGGGATCTTGTTTCCGCTACGTTTTTGTATTTATGTCGCCAGGAGTTCCCTACAGTTAGGTCAAGGAACCCTTCCTTTCGTCGGCGGTGCATGCTAAGGAAGAGAGACCGGCGCAAGTCCAAGCAAGGGTGAGAGCTTCTCTTTTCTCCTTCTTCTTCTTCTTTGAGCGCCGGTATCCTCAAGCAAAGGAGTGTATCTTCTCTTCCTCCTTTGGATGTGCGGTGTTAAGGGAAAAAGAAGAACTTGCGGGTGGTGCAAGGAAGAAAGAAGGACCTTTCTTCTTTCTTGTGTGGTTGCCGCAAGTAAGAGAATAGGAGAGGGAGGTGGTCGGCTAGGGTTGGTTGAGGGAGAGAGTTCTCTTCTTCTTCATCTTCTCTTCTATCCTTCCTTGTGTTTGCCGAGAGATCAAGGGAAAAGGAGAGTTTGTTTCTCTTTTGTTTGGCTGGCGGCAACAAGGTGGAAGGGTGGTAGTTGGCGCAAGCTCAAGGGAGAAGAAGGTGGTTCTTGGTGACTTCGTTTCTTGGAAGATCGTCGCTCACTCGACGTCCAAGAAGAGGTTGGGTTATACAATAGAAGATCGCGAGGTAAACAAGAAGATATAATTTCTTGTTTTGGTTCTTTTGATCTTGTTTAATTAATTGTATGATTAATTATTGTCAAGGACCCCGATGATAAACACAAAAATCGGTGATCTATTCATCGTCTATTCTGCGGCTAATTGGTTAGACAAGTTAGATTGCTTGAACAAGTTTGTTCAAGCGATCACTCGAATCAGATAGTACAATAATGAGTCGGTTGTTTGGGAATTTGTTCTCCATTCGAATTGATTTCAATTAATGAAATTTTAATCCGGGGATATGAAGAGGATTCCCATTCGAACAACCGTCAACCCAACACATTTCTCTTTTCTCTCTTTTTCTTCCCAGTAACACATCTTATCGGTAATAAATCTTTCCTCTCTAAAAAAAATAAATACTTTATTTTTTTCTCTCTTTTTCTTCTTTTCCCTCTTTCTTCTTCAATTAATGAATCTTTCTTTACTCCATCCAAACATAACATTAAAAGTAATCAATAGTCCCTAGGGCATAACATAGATAGTGGACGTATGACATTTCTAACGAATGGCCAGTAGTCGATCCCTAAGAAATATTGCCCTATATTTTTAATCTCATCATGCACCTATTACCTGTATAATCTCCTTTTATATTCTTAGGATCGACTTTACGGAAGCCATTAAGACAACAGATCTACCGTTAAAAGTAATCAACACTTTTTATCTACAGTTAAAAGTAATCAACACTTTTTATTATTTTGAATGTTTTAAACTTTTCTCTAACAAATTAATTATGTTTTTTTCTCTTGCCTTCTAATCTCATTCTAGATGATTGAATACTAACCTCCCCTACAAATAATTATTATATTAAAATAAAATATCCTCTATAATTTATTTATATTTCCATACAAATAATTATTATATTATAATTCCATCATTCATAAAATCATATTATTTTTTTAATGATATTGAAATCGACAATATTAAACCGTCTATGAACATTATTATATTTTTCTCTAATAAATTATTAGATGCCTCCTCTAATAAATTATTAGATGCCCCTTCTGATAGATTGGTGCTTAAGATCTATGATATTGTCTTCTTAAAATTTAATAAAGTTAGTGTCAACTGTATTCACATAGTCACATTATTCGAACTAATTGCTCCTATAATTTACATACTTCGTATGAATTTTGAGACGATTTGACAAAGATAAGGAATGAATATATCGCCTTTTGCCTCTCCAATAGACTATTGGATCGGCTCACGTGTGCGGTATATATGAAGCCATGACCATTATCTCTCTGTACCTTAGGACATCTCTTTATGCGCTCTCCATGGATCTACGTCCATTTTTTGTTGGCATTCATCTTGTCCACCCAAATCATTTACTAGGAGGCGACTCCTTAATCAAACGGCTTACTCTTCATTTTTGGAATGATTGGACAATTGATATAGTCCCCATGGGATAGATTAATGTTAGTGTGTGAATATTGCTATCTTGAGGTTTGAGGGTCAAAATCTAATAAAGTCAATATGTCTATCTTTTTCACGAACTAGCCATAGCATCCACATTAGTAGTCTTCATGATTTATTTTTTTTATATTAATCCTGAGATAGATTGATAGGGATGCTAAGACAACCGAATCACTTTTTGTCACATAATAAGACGCTACTTTATTTCCTAAAATGTAAATGTCACATAATAAGACGCTACTTTATTTCCTAAAATGTAAATCGGCTTTTTACCAAAGGGCATATCCAAGAATTGATATTTACCAAAAGGCGTACCATAGTTTCATTGTTACCAAAGGGCGCACATATTTTAGTGAACTTCCTCTTATACCCTTCCCGCCAAGTATTGCATATCTTTCTCTTTCTCATTCTCAGTAACGAATTCCGAGACGGGCCGTAAAGAGATGTTCCTTTATATTGTGATTTTTATATTATGGAACCTTTCTCAAAATAAAAAATATATTTAAATTAATTAAAACATTTTTATTAAATTAAAACTAAAAGAACATATCAGGCTCACACTGGGCCTGAAATGATTCCATTTCAGGCCCAACGTGGACATGAAATGTTTCCATTTCAGGCCCAACGTGACTAATATTAAGGATCTTTTCTCGATTCTTTGTTATTACATTTTAACACCTTGAAGAAGTCTAAATAAACAATGGATAACATATTTGACCTCCTTGTAACCTCAGAAATCCACAGGAACTGAAATTTTTATAATCGGAGCTCTCTAGGTCAATCAATGGGTTTTTACTAAATCTCACTAATTGACCTAGAGAAATTTCAGTTCCCGTAGATTTTTGAGGTTACAAGGAATTCAAATATGCTATCCATTATTTATTTGGACTTATTCAAGGTGTTAAAATCTAATAATAAAGAATCGAGAAGAAACTCTTAATATTGGGCACGTTGGGCCTGAAATGGAAACATTTCAAGTCCACGTTGGGCCTGAAATGGAACCATTTCAGGCTCAACGTGAGTCTGATATGTTCTTTTAGTTTTAATTTAATAAAATATTTTAATTAATTTAAATATTTTTTTATTTTGAGAAAGATTTCATAATATAAAAATCACAATATAAAGAACATCCCTTTATGGTCCACCTCAGAATTCGTTACTGAGAATATGAGAAAGAGAAAAGAAAGAGAAAGAGAAAAACATGTAGTACTTGGCGGGAAAGATATAAGAGGAAGTTTACTAAAATATGTGCGCTCTTTGATAACAATAAAATTTTAGTATATTTTTTGATAAATAATAATTCTTGGATACACCTTATGGTAAAAAGCCAAAAGTAAATCTTTTCTGAATAAAATATAAACCCTAATGGAATGCATTTGACTCTGTTCTTCTACTCTCTCTCCCTCGTCTGGAATTCGATGGCGAGCAACTCACCCGATCGCGAGGAGGCGGCGGCCGCTGCCGGTGAGGATGAGGACACTGGCGCCCAGATCACTCCCATTGTCACCCTTGCCGAGGTGGCCGTTACGACTGGCGAGGAGGAAGAGAACACCTTCCTCGATCTGTAAGAATTATTCGTCATTTTACCTGATTTTCGTCCTCCAAATCTAGTTTGTTCGTCACGTTGCCTGATTCTCATGCCTTTCGGCAATTTCCTCATCAGAAAGGCAAAGCTTTACCGGTTCGATAAGGAAGGCAACCAGTGGAAGGAGCGGGGTACGGGAAGCGTGAAGCTTTTAAAGCACAGGGAAACTGGAAAGGTGCGGTTGGTGATGCGGCAGTCGAAGACCCTCAAGATTTGTGCCAACCATCTTGGTGAAGCACTTGTTCTTTTCTCAACTTTGATTATATGTGCTTACATATCGGTTCTCAATATTATTTACAAAAAATTATGCTGTGTCAGTTGTTCCGACCATTAAGATTCAGGAGCATGCGGGGAGTGATAAATCGTGCGTCTGGCATGCATCTGATTTTGCTGATGGGGAATTGAAAGAGGAGTTGTTCTGCATCCGATTTGGTTCTGTAGAAAGTAAGCAATTTTTATTTTGAGTTAATTGTTTCTGTAGTTTCAGTTTTGGTATCCTATCTAGATCTTGTATAGCCTAGTGATATAACTACATAAGTTAATTAGGATGATTATTACTCATTTTCATGTTCTCTCTGAACCATTTTAGCTTCCTTGGATTCATAATACTTTTGAAACTGATGAACAAAATGGAAATTAGACTTTTTTTGTATTGAAAATTTGGGATTTAAAAAATCAGCGAAGATGGTCATATTGTGCACCAAAATTCTCAAAATTTAAGGCTAAAAGAACGTTCTATTATATACAAAATATACCTATATTCTACCAATCCGATCAATTCTTTTATTTTCTCATTTAATTGCAAACATAAGGATTATATTTCTGTTAGAAAGTCATATTTTAGTACAAAATTGAGATTCTTTTTCTATAAATTTTATTCCAAATAAACAGTTATTATTAGTGAGATGTGATATGCTGCGGACGAATGACTCAGGCGCTTGGATCAATGCCTGAGAGGGTTTTTTTTTTATTTTTTAAAGAAACAATTCCTTAAATAATTTGTTAATTCTATAATATACTCTGTTAACATCTAAAATTTATTATCTTGAACACTATAACCTAAACCCTAAGGGAAAATCTTATTGACTTAAACCCACTATAATTCAATTCCTAAATCTTAAAATTTTAAACGCTAAATACATATAATATACCCCTTAAGCATTTAAATTTTTTTATCTTGAATAGTGTAACATAAGAGGGAAGTCTGTACCCTAGGAAAAAATCTTATTAGTTTAAATCCATTATAACCCAATATATAAATCCTAAAATCTTAAATCTTAAATATACCTCAAAAAATTTAAAAAAAAAAACAAAAACAAAAACGAAAAAAAAAACTTACTGTAGGATTCAAACTCAGGCACTTGGATTTATCCCGGCACCTGAGTTTGAATCAGGGAGTATATATTCAATACAAGCGCCCCGAGTCCATAGTGTTGCGCGGTAGCGAGTCCGCAGCAGAGCAAACTCGTATTATTAGTGTCTCATCTTTACTTTTATATCTATAAAAAAAATTCCTTAATCGTGTTATGCCTGCCTATCCCTTGGTCATTTTTCTCTCTGGGAAATTGTAACATTTTTCTTATTTATGTGTGCCATTAATGGAAGAAATCAGAGACATAAAAATGCAATCAATTTCATTCAGGATATGCTGTTTTAGAATTACGTTAGTGTTTGGATTTATGAGCTCACTCTGGATTTCTATTTGACTTGTAGCTTCTCTTGTAACTCGTTAACCCCATTGATTCTACATATTTACCATTACACCTTCTTAGTATGTTCAAATATACTTGTTTTATTGAATGTACTTTCTAAGTTGCTTGCCTAAGATGAAACCAAGTGAGATGTGCCCTCTTGAAGGAGAGCTGCTTAGAATTTGCACACATATTTGTGGTTGTGCATGAGCTATACTGTCCAACTAGTTGATGAATGACGACTCATATGTCATAGTTGTATGAGCTTGTATATGCAAAAAGCTTAAATTTACAAAACATGCAGAATTAATCAGCCTAAGCTATACATAATTTCATTAAAAAACATATAATTTTAGCAATCCACATATATAAACATGTCATGTATAATGATGTGTATTATTCATCTTAATTAATCAATAAAGATGAATTTCCTATTAACCTAACCAGTTCATGCGAGGATGAGCTTAGAATTGACAGGAGTATTGAAATACCAACACCCCAAAGTTCAAAGGGTTAGATGAACTTTAATTTTAGGTAATTTCCCTAAAATATTCCAGTTCAAATAATGCTCATTAAATTGATGAATTGCTTTGGAAAAGTAGTTATACAGGAAAAGATGTGATGGAAAATTGATTTTGGTTAAGTGTGCATTGCATTGTATGAGGTACTTGAAACTTGCATTTATGACTGTTACTCCCAAATGTCTTGAAAACTAAGGCCTTGTCCTGTAAAATAAGGAAACAATTAGGAAAAGAAAAAAGACTAGTAAAAAAATGTTAGAAGAAATATTTCCACTTTGATGGAAAGAACAAGGGAGGAAAAAAACTTAAAATTTTACTTTTACAAGGTAAAGAAAAAGAAGAAACATAAATCAAAAAGTTTTTTTTAAGCTCAATTTTGCATTCCATTTTGAATGAAAATTTGGATTCTAGCCAAGCTGGACGCAAGCAATATAGTGCAAACTGCAGTTTTTTCCTTCGCTTAACCTTTTCTGTTAAAGGAAACAAAAGAAAAGTGCAATTGAGAATTTTTTTTTTGTCACACTTTTTTCTTCTGATATGAAACAAGACGTAAAATAATGTCAAAAAATCCTGTTATACTGCTTTGTTGCATGAAAATAAGTTTACACAATCAGTATTGATGCTTGGAACATACATATTCAAATCCTCAATATTAGTTGTATCAGTTGGCATTTGATCTATAGGATGAGATTAAGAGAAAAACATTGAGTGAAGTAGGATGACAAACTTATGCCCCTTCTTACTTAGTGGTATATTTAAATTAGAATGTTTTATCTTTTTTAACATGTTTTTTGTATTTGTCTTTATTGTAAAAATTTCCTTTAACCTTTTATCTAAAATTAGCATTGTCATTTTGTGAACAATTTTTATTATGGAAGTTCTTTGTTAAATTCTATAACTATTTTGTCATTATATAGTTTTTCCCCATAATTTAGTTTTATTTAATTTGGTAAAATTTTCATTCTTTAATCTGAGCTTGGAATTTCTAGCAATTCCTTTTTTCCAATCCTATTAATTTCTCTCATTTATGCTGAAGATTTAGTATTATTTTAGATTGGATTATTATGTTGTTCAGTCTTGTTATATTCAATTGGACGCCATATTTTTGTCTTCAATCTATAATATGAGCGACTCTCCCCTCTTCTTTTAATCAATGCACTGTGCATTTTATTTGTGGCTGAGAGGAAACCAAAGATTATGGAACCTCACATGAAGGACACTAAATACTATTTGTCTTGTGAAACATCTTCCTCCACAAAGGTAGTTTTTTCCCCGTATTGTAATCTTGAACTATTTAGTAAGTAATGATAGGAAAACAATGGGTACTACAATTTAAACATAAAGAAATATTCTATATATGATTCAGGTTCATTTGTTTTAGGAAAAAAGGGTGATCATGTGATATCAGTCAATTGTTGTCATTGTCAGCATTGATATATGAATGTCTCCCATGCAACTCGAACAAATTGGCCATCTCTTTTACTCTCATCATTGTCCATAAATCAAGAAATTGTATGACATGGGATTTTGTCCTAATCAGCCACCTTTATTGATTGATTGTCACTAAATCAAGTGCAAAATGATTTCCTTTCAATCCTTGGGTGGTTAGGGCAATCTATCTTGAGAGATAAAGAAAGGCGCGGTTCCATTTTTAATTTGGGTTGCTTTGGGAAAGTAAATGCAAGGAAGTTTCAAGCATGAAAATGGCTGCACCTGGTTTCTCATGTTGACACTGAATTGATCATCTTACCATTCACTCGACCTAAACCAAGTGTACGTGTATGGTGAAGGATTTTGTCCTAGCCAGCCAACTTAATTGATCATCACTTGTAAAATGATCTTTGGATAGTTAAAGCACCCTGACTTAGAAATAAAGAATGGCGTTGTTTCCTGTTTACTTAGAGATCAAAAAAAGGGTGCGGTTCATTTTTAAGTGAGGTTGGATTAGAAAAGTATATGCATGGGATTTGCAATCATGAAAATAGCTGTACATGGAAACAATATTTTCT
>JAGFNQ010005867.1:0-25001 GCA_024364735.1 Boesenbergia rotunda | reverse complement strand
TCATTTGATTTTTGAATCATTTGAGACATGCGAGTCTTGCCTTCTTGGCAGATGACCAAGACTCCATTCAGTGACACAGCGAAAGAGCAACCGATTTGTTAGGTCTATACATAGCGATGTATGTGGCCCCTTCAATGTTGCTGCCAGAGGTGGTTATAGGTACTTCATTACATTTACTGATGATTTCAGTAGATATGGTTATGTGTACTTGATGACACATAAGTCAGAATCCTTTGAAAAGTTCAAAGAATTCAAGAATGAAGTACAAAACCAGCTTGGCAAGAGTATTAAAATACTTCGATCAGATCGAGGTGGAGAATACCTCAGCCATGAGTTCCGTGACTATCTAGCTGAGTGTGGGATTCTGTCCCAACTCACTCCTCCTGGAACACCACAATGGAATGGTGTGTCCGAAAGGAGGAATCGTACCCTATTAGATATGGTGCGATCCATGATGGTCACACAGATCTTCCTATATCCTTTTGGGATATGCTCTGGACACGGCAGCCTTCACTCTTAACCGTGTTCCATCAAAGGCTGTAGTAAAGACACCATATCAGATATGGACTGGGAAGAGTCCCCAGATGTCTTTTATGAGGATTTGGGTTGTGAGGCTTACGTTCGACGTCAAGTCTCAGACAAACTGGGACCCAAATCTGATAAGTGCTATTTTGTAGGATATCCCAAGGAAACGAAGGGATATTACTTCTACATACCCAGTCAGCACAAAGTGTTTGTGGCGAAGACTGGGGTTTTTCTAGAAAGGGACTTTGTTTCTAGAAAAACTAGTGGGAGTACGTTCGATCTTGAAGAACTTCAAGATATGGACCAAAGCACTGAGGCCTTGATGGAGGTTGAACAGGAACCACAAAATGTTGTGGTCATGAGGTTGTTACACAAGGAGTTATGGAACAACATCCTGTTCAAGTAGACCTACCTCTTCGCAGGTCTGGTAGGGTACGTCATCAGCCTGAGAGATATTCATTTCTCTTGTCTGATGACAATGACGTTGTGCTCATTGAGAATGAGCCTACAACCTATCAGGAAGCTGTGATGAGCCCAGACTCTGAGAAATGGCTTGAGGCCATGAGATCCGAGATGGATTCCATGTACACCAACCAAGTTTGGACCTTGGTTGATCCACCTGAAGGGGTAAAACCCATTGGGTGTAAGTGGGTCTTTAAGAGAAAGACTGACATGGGAGGACTTACGCATACCTATAAGGGTAGACTGGTAGCAAAGGGTTTCAAACAAATTCATGGTATTGACTATGATGAAACTTTTCTCCAGTAGCGATGTTCAAGTCCATTCGATCATGCTTGCTATTGCAGCATACCACGATTATGAGATCTGGCAGATGGATGTCAAAACCGCGTTCCTGAATGGGAACCTACTCAAGGATGTGTACATGACACAACCTGAGGGTTTTGTAGATCCAAAGCATACTGGCAGAGTATGCAAGCTGCAAAGGTCCATTTATGGACTAAAGCAAGCTTCTCGGAGCTGGAATTTCGATTCGATGATGCAATCAAACAGTTTGGTTTCATCAAGAATGAAGATGAACCCTGTGTCTACAAGAGGGTTGAAGGAAACATAGTAGTTTTCCTCATATTGTATGTGGATGACATACTACTCATTGGGAATGATATTCCTATGCTTCAGTCTGTGAAGACTTGGCTGGGGAATTGTTTCTCAATGAAGGACTTAGGTGAAGCAGCCTGTATTTTAGGCATCAAGATCTATAGAGATAGATCTAAGAGATTGCTTGGCCTAAGTCAGAGTACATACATTGACAAGGTCTTACTTCGGTTTGCCATGCAGAATTCCAAGAAAGGATTTCTGCCTATGTCACATGGTATGAGTCTTTCGAAGACTCAAAGTCCCTCTTCTAGAGAGGAGAGAGACCGCATGGATAAGATCCCTTATGCCTCGGCCATAGGATCTATCATGTACGCCATGCTATGTACTCGTCCTGATGTCTCGTATGCTTTAAGTATGACGAGCAGATACCAGTCAGATCCAGGTGAGCGTCACTGGATAGCGGTCAAGAATATTCTTAAGTACTTGAGAAGGACTAAAGAATATTTCTTGATATATGGGGGCAATGAGGAGCTAACTGTAAAGGGTTACAGTGATGCTAGCTTCCAGACCGACCAGGATGATTATAGATCGCAATCAGGGTTCGTGTTTTGTCTAAATGGCGGCGCTGTGAGCTGGAAGAGTTCGAAGCAGGACACAGTTGCTGATTCTACAACAGAGGCTGAGTATATTGCTGCATCAGAGGCAGCAAAGGAGGCAGTTTGGATCCGCAAGTTCGTTGCAGAGCTTGGGGTGGTTCCTAGCATTGCAGATCCCATAGAGCTCTATTGTGACAATAATGGAGCTATTGCGCAGGCTAAGGAACCTCGCTCACACCAGCGGACCAAACATATACTACGGCGCTTCCATCTCATTCGAGAGATCATCGATAGAGGAGATGTGAAGATATGCAGAGTACCCACAGAGGCGAATGTCGCAGATCCCCTGACCAAGGCTTTGGCACAGACAAAGCATGATGGTCACACTAGATCATTGGGTATTAGATACTACAGTGATTGGCACTAGTGCTAGTGGGAGATTGTTGGTGAGAGCCCTAGAGCCGATCATGTAATGATTGTATGGACTAATTTGTATCATATTCCTATGTATAAATAAAGGCATGTTTTATGGTTATTATACTTACGTGTATTTGTGCCAATTAGCTAAGTATAATAATGTCCTTGAGTAGAAGGTTCTTATCTATATCAATCGATTGGTTGAATCGATAGTGAGATGATATAGAGAACACTACTCTATATAATTCCTAGCCAAGTATTAACATTCAAGGACAATGTTAATACGTAGAGGCTAGCATGTAGGTCAACATGATGACTTGATCTCACAAGTCATAGATATAGAGATATCAAGTTGACACATGGGTATGCATTGGAGAATGTATACTGAATGACCCACCATGAGAAAGTATCATGGATCGTTATATGAGTGTCATATACTTTCTCATGTGGCTATTAGTATGACTATTAGTCCTTGGACCTGAAGTCACCATGGATTCCTACATAAGGAGTTGCGTACTTTGGCTTCGTCAAACGTCACCCGTAAATGGGTGGACTATAAAGGCGATTACTGGGTATGTAACAAATTATGGAGAGGGATGTGAGTGATGTAGATGGGATCTATCCCTCCTATATGACGGGAGCGATATCGTATTCTTGATAGAGTGAGACCACAAAGTGCATGGCCATGCCCAAGTGAGTCAATATGAGATATTGAGCTCACTTGATTAGTGTGAGTCTACTTGGAGTTCAAGATATAGATTGACTCGAGGATGACACGGTCTATGCCTCAATTGAGTCAATCTAGATATCAAGGATAGAGGGACATTATCATATATTGTGAGAGTCACAATTATTAGTCACAAGGTGATGTTGGATCTCAACATTCTTGTAACTTGGGTAGCAATGATGTGTTGCTAGATACCGCTCATTGCTTATGTTTCTAAGAGGTTAGAAGCATTGCCAACGTTACAAGAACCTATAGGGTCACACGCAAAGAACAAATAGATGGAGAAAAATTGAAGTCAAGTTTGACTTGGCTAAATATGGAAAGTCCATAAAAGGCAAGTTTGACTTGACCTAAATCCAAATCAAGTTTGACTTGACTTGGTTCCACTTCAAGTTAGACTTGACATGGGAGAAGAAGTGAAGTCAAGTTTGACTTGGCTAAATATGGAAAGTCCATAAAAGGCAAGTTTGACTTGACCTAAATCCAAATCAAGTTTGACTTGACTTGGTTCCACTTCAAGTTAGACTTGACATGGGAGAAGAAATGGAGTCAAGTTTGACTTGACTATTTATGGAAAGTCCATAAAAGGTAAGTTTGACTTGACCAAAACCCACCTCACCTTTGTTTGACCAAGTGATGACTTGGTTTTCCCCCCCATTTGAATTTCGAATTCAAATTGAAAGGGGATATGGAAGGCCACCTAATGGCACTTAATAGCCATTATGGCCGGCCACCTAATGGCCATTAATGGCCATTAAGTGGCCGGCCACCATGTGGGAACAAAACCTATGTTTTGTTTCATTTTTGGGGTGAGGCTTTTTCTTCTTCTCTCTTGATTTTTGGTGGGAGTGCTTCTTCGACCTCTCCTCTTGGCCGAAAGCTATAGGGTGCTAGCACACCTAAGCTTTTGATCCATCTTCATTTGTTCGCGTGGATACGTATAGAGGAGTGTCTGCTTTGATACTCTAAGAGATCCGGCGGGCTTTTGGACAAGCGGGAAAGCGAAGGGCTACGCGTCAAGGGTAATGATTCTTATCATGTAGATCTAATGTAGATTAAACTCGTACTCGTAATTTATTTTTATGTTCGCACGGATCCGTGGCCGAACTTCTGGGGTTTCCGCAACGCAAAAAGCGGTTTTTGCGGCCTAGAATTTCCAACACTCCAGTCCGGATTGGATGATAATCCACATATCCACCTGAGTTTTCAGGTGGACCTCCATCTTACTCTTCCAATAGGAGAAGTCTTCTCCTGAGAAGAGTGGTGGTCTGGCGGTGCTATAGCCTTCTTGCATGGCCATGGAAGTTAACTTGAAAAATTAAAAAAAATCTTGTCTCAAGACTAAGCCTTGGATTAGTAGTGCGGTAACAAAAATAATAATAAAATAAATCGAGTGGTGTTACACCAACCTCAATGAACGAATAAAATTACGAAGACAAAATATTTAAAAAAATCTGAAAAATCGCTCAATCGGTGGTTGCACCAGATTTGAGCTACCCGCTCTGATACCACTTGTGGGATCATTTAGAATCGATAGAGGGGGGTGAATATCGATAAAATCTTTTTCGGAAAACTAAGAGCAATACGCAGCGGAAAATTGTAAGACAATGCTAACTCGGTTTTCTTTTACTTGGTTCGGAGTCTAGATTGGCTCCTACTCTAAAGCCCACGGTCCTTGACCATTTACGTTGGGCAATTCTATATTTCATAAAAGTATTACAAAGTTGAAGTTCAAATACAGAATTTAAATATAGCAATTAATTAAAAATTATACCGACGACCGGAGAAGATTCGTAGATCGGAGCCACGGGTCGTCGTTGGCGCTTGAGACTTGAGCACGGTGCGTTTGGAGCAGAGCACTTGAATGAATTCGTTGGAAGCAGTTGTATTTGGAAGCAAGGGGGTGAACCCCTATTTATACAGCATGCTTAGGTGCTTGTGTTGAAGGGGGTGCCTGACACATGGCCTGTTATGCGCGAATCCTCATCCGCAGACTTGGCCAGCGCTTATCCCTTAAACTGGGGCGCCTAAGTTAACCGGGGCGCCTATATCAACACAGGCGCCTCCTTGGCTGACGTGGAGGCTTGCTTCGAGACTGCTTGGAATGCCCTTCATCTGGGGCGCCTGTCACCATACAGGCGCCTGTATGATCAAGTGCCTGACTCCATTCAGGCGCCTGGGAAGCAACAACTTCATCCTTCGTTGTTGCAACCAGGGTTAGTTCCAAAACACAAATAATATATATGTTAGCTCCTGACAGGTGCCACACCCCTGTCCCGTCGACACGGACAGGGGTTGTCAGCTCCCCTGCTATATAAGCCCTCCACTCCTCATTCCGCAGGTATGCGCGCGAGCTCTCTCTACTACTGCATTTCCATTTGCTCTACTATATTTCCTGCGGATACTGACTTGCCCGTCGGAGTGCCTTGCCAGGGAAACTCCCCAGCGGGTTTGCTAATGGTCACTGTCTTGCAAGCCGAGGCTAGGTCAGGACTAGCTCGACGCCACCTCAGCCGCTCGTGCCACTCGAAAGACCATCCGACCCTTTGGACTTCCACCTCGCTTCGCGGCAGGATCAAATTTGGGGCTAGAAGGAGGGACACTTAGCCTGATCGGAAGTGTACGATGGTAGCACCCAACCAGGCCATGATGACAATTACTCCCGAGGAGTACGAGCTCCTCTCAGCTACCCGGGCTCGGGGAACTCCCCTGAGGCCGTCACGTGCTAATGGCCCGGCGACTCGACCCCAGGAGCCCGCGGCGCCTAATCCCTCAGGGGGTCGGGGAAAGGTCACTCCTCCAGAAAGAGACTCAACCCCCTCCCTCCCACCTGCGCACCCCAGCCGGGCCGACGCGGCGGAGCCCACGCCGGTCGAAGCATCCGCATCCAGCCGAACGCGCTGGTCGTGCCGCGATAAGGGAGAAGCCCTAGTCAGCGCGGTCGATCGGGCGCACAACCCTTTTGCTTCATGGATCTTGGAGGATCCGGTCCCCAGGCATCTCAGGTTCTTCACCATGCCTGAGTACGCTGGCGCCACCGACCCCGAAGAGCACCTCATGAAGTTTGAGAGTGCCGCCCTGCTGCACCAGTACCCAGAGGGTGTACAGTGTCAGGCGTTCCTAACAACGCTCTCTAGATCCGCTCAATGGTGGTTCAGCCAGATACCCAACAGGTCGATCTCCAGTTTCGAGGAGCTTAGGAGGACATTCTGTTAGTAGGAGCCCTAGAGACAATTATGTGATGATTGACTAGGGACATTTTGTATCATATTCTATCATTATTAAAGGTATGGTTATTATACTTACTTTGTATTTGTGTCAAATAACTAAGTATAATAATGTCCTTGTGTAGTAGGTTCTTATCTACATTATATCGATTGGTTGAATCGATAGTGAGATAATGTAGAGAACACTACACTAAATTATTCCTAGTTAAGTATTAATATTTAGGGATAATATTAATGCATGGAGACTAGCATGTAGGTCAATTGATGACTTGAGCTCACAAGTCATGGATATGTGATATCAAATTGACACATGGGTATATATTAGAGAATGTGTACTGAATTGACCCGCCATGAGAAAGCTTCATAGATTGTCATATGAGTGTCATAAACTTTCTCATGTGACTATTAGTATGAATAGTCCTCGACTTTTCTTGTTACTCGGGTAGCAATGATGCATTGCTAGATGTCGCTCATTGCTTATGTGTCTAAAGGGTTTAGGCGCATTGCCAATGTCGCGAGAGCCTATTGGGTCACACACTAAGGACATGATGCTTCGGGAAATCTGAGTGCGAGCCCCAGTTAGGAACTCAGGAAGTCCGAGCCCGAGTTGGGAACTCGGGAAGTCCGAGCCCGAGTTGGGAACTCGGGAAGTCAGATCGGGAGATCCACTCGGTAGACTGGGTCGGCACTCGGCAGACTGAGTCGGAGCTTGGCAGACTGGGTCGGAGCTCGACAGACTGGGTCGAGAGCTCGACACTCGGCAGACTTGGTCGGGAGACCAGTCGGAAGCCCGAGAGGCCCGGTTAGGATTAAAGGGAAATTCATTAAAGTGTTTAATGAAGGGAAAAAGAAAAGATTCTTTTCTTGCATGGGAAATGATAAAGTGTTGGTGCAGGAAGCACCATATCGAACCTGGTTTTGATATTGGCAAAGGATTCAAAGTTAAGTTTATTTGTGATCTAACGGTGTTCACTGAGTGTGCAGAAAAAGCCCTAGCGAAGGACTGCTAGGCACCTGGCGGAGGACTGCCAGTATCCAAGCCCTAGCAAAGGACTGCTAGGCAACTGGCGAAGGACTGCCAGCATCCAAGCCCTAGCGAAGGACTGCTAGGCAACTGGCGAAGGACTGCCAGCATCCAAGACCTAGCGAAGGACTGCTAGGCTCTAGGCGAAGGACAGCTTGGGACTAAAGCCCTAGCGAAGGAATGCTAGGCACCGGGCGAAGGACAGCTCGGCATCCAAGCCCTGACAAAGGACCGTCAGGCAAAAGTCCAACTGGAGGAGCCGGTTGGCACCAGGTAAATTCTCCCGAGAGGAGTAGGTGAGGACGCGTTCCCCTTGAGGGAACATTAGGCGTCGGTTCGACCTAGGGCTCCATTTTGGAGACCCAAAGTCAGAACCAAGACAGCTAAGGCTGTTTTAACTAACTTATTATTTGCTGTTTTGGACTAACCCTGGATGCAGGACCGAAGGACTGTGTTTCTGCAGCTCAGAGAGCCTCAAAGGAGTGAGGCCGTAGCTGAGTAGGGCGCCCCGGATGTGTCGGGCGCCCCAGAGTCAACCCAAAGTCAGCAGAGAGGTAAACGCCCCGACAGCAGCGCAATTGGGGGCGCCCCGCGTGTGTCGGGTGCCCCGCATGTCGGGCGCCCCGCGTGTCTCGGGCGCCCACTGTGCCACGCCACTGAAGGCTGCTGCAGCTCACTCTCGCGAAGCCCTGAAGATGACGCTTTGACCGGTCAACCGGTCCATCCACCGCTATTCTCCGGCGAGAACTTCAATCATTGGAGAAGTCAAATGGAGTTCCATCTGAAGGCCCATATGGACATATGGATGATCGTTCAAACAGGGTTCTACCTCCCTACAGAAGAGGGACTATCATTTACGTGGGACCAACTGGATGAACCAACCCTGAGGAAGATCGAGACGGATGCAAGGGCAACTTCAATCCTACAATGTGGCCTAACCAAGGAGCAACTCGAGCTAGTAGGTCCATGCAGATGTGCTAGAGAAATATGGGAAAAATTGGTTAACCTTCATCAAGAAATCTCAGATGAAGAAGAAGTAAATTATCTTGCCCTTTCAGTCCAAGCATAAACAACCGAGTCAGAGTCTGAACCTGAATCCAAAATCGAACCAGAATTAGACGACGAATTGACTGAGGCGGTAACCGATTTCGAATTCTTTTCAAAATTAGAATTAAATAATCAATCAGATACTATAATGGTCGAGGAAGGTGTAAATTTTAGTACAGGGAAAACTCCTAAAGAACCACCAAAGAAGGAGCTTCAACCAGTACCCGAGTCCGATTCAGACACAAAATCAGAAGATGAGCCTAGATCCGAGGCGGCAAGAATCAAGGGGGAAATGCCCAATAAAGAACCAAAAGGTAAAAGTGTAAATTCAAATTTTAATCATGTAATCTGTTACACATGCAGGGAGAGAGGGCACTACCAAAATCAGTGTCCTACTCGTAAGACTCAGTCTACACCACCAGCAACAAAGGAATCAGTTCCAAAAGCACGAAAGAACAAAAGTCGCATTCAATGCTTCAAGTGCCAGGAGTTCGGGCATTACCAACGTGAATGCACAGATAAAAGAGCTACCAAGAATGCCGCACAAACAATCGACAAAGGTAAATTTACAGTATTTGAAAATCCGTTATTTACCTTAAATAATGTGATTGATTCATGTAACTTAATTAAAACAAATGTCAGAAAATTGAAACAAGAAAATAAAACCCTAAAACATAAGGTCAATAAGTTAGAAAATTTAATTCATAATCTTGCTGATTTCGAAAATCCGGAGTATTACTCCAATTGTGACCTTACTTAGACAATTGTTTGTTTTAATTATGTGTTTTATTTTTTTGCTTAGAATTAGGATTGGGACTAAATCAGTTAATTGAAAATTGAACAACATAGTATTGGGTGGAGGTGAGATGATAGTACGTTAGGGAAGCCAATTTGGCGGAACTAGCCGAAGCTACCGATCCAAGACCCAAACTAGTTAGACCAGAAATTTTTCAAAGAATAATTTTGAAAATGAAATTTCATTAAAAGGCTTTGTCAAGGAAAGGGTGGATGATCCCATAAGGCTACGGCCAAAGAAGGCCTAGTGCCTCGCCAAGACCTGGAAGCCAATTTTTGAAATTCAAATTCAAATTATTTTTTGTTAAATTCGAATCTAACACAAATTTTCAGTTAATTTTAGATTCAAATATCTCTTTTCAAAATAAATTTAAATTGTGTTTAAAAAAAAATTAATTTAACTTTTTTAAAATTATTCATGGTCTTTTCAAAATAAATCTTCTACTAAAACCTGTCTCACAAAAACCCTTAAGGTTAACATGCTTGATCATGTAGAACTGGGTGAGACATCTAGGACCTAAATGCATAACTCACTACCCTTTCAAATAAAATATACTTTCAAAAGTTATTCAAAATTGTCTCTATTTGTCAAATTAATTCAGTTTACTGTGCCTACTTTTTCGTCCCTTTATTATTGAATTTCATGATAGACTCACTTTTAGAATCTAAGTTTTTTTTTGTCAATCAAACATAGTGAACTGGTTAAAACTTGGGCAGCACAGTCAACCTTAGTCAACATAGTCAAACCTGGTCAACACTAAAATCCCTTAAGGAATTTAGATAAAAGTTAGACTGTGTCGGATACAGGGGGAGTTTTCTTTTAATATTTTTCAAAAAAAAAATTAGATTTCTTTCAAAAACCTCATGCTCTAAAATTTAGTAACATCTCAAAATAAGGTTTTCAAAAATTTGATTCAAAAACCTCATATATTACTCTTTAAATAATTATCATCAGGATTTTCGAAAACTGTGCTATCATTTCAAGTCGTGTTTTCAAAAATTATCTTCTTAAAAATTATCATACTTTAAAAGTTATTCTTTTGATTTTGGTAAACCCTAAAGACATAGAGGAAGGCCCACTACTTCATGATCTACAAGGACTCCGAGGAAGTGTCAAATTTAGGGGGAGTCTAAATCGAAAGAAATTAATTCTAACTATTTGTTTAAATTATTAGATAATTCTTATAATTTGAGTCAAACCTTAGGACTCAGAGGAAGATCGCTTGTAGTCAACAAGCTTCTTAGGACTGGGTCAAGTTTAGGGGGAGATTAAATTAAAAGAATTATTGAACTATATGTTTTCATGCACTGCACGTTTAAAATCCTTTTTGAAAACTTAAATAATTTTTCTTTCAAAATACTATTGTTTTATTTTCAAAATTCTTTTGGAAATAGTATTTACTTGAGTTGGAGAATTTCCAGGACACTTAGGAAACTGTCCTTGTAGTTAACAAGGTTTTCTAGGATTGTGTCAGACTGGAAAAGTAACCAATGCAAGTAAAATATTATGCGTTAAAAACAATACTTTTGTAAGTGCTTTCAAAAGATAATTTTCTCTAATATAATAAAAGCACTTATAGTTTTTAATGCATAATCTTCTTATATCTTCAAAAATGCACAATATCTTTCAAAAGTACTTCTACTTTTCAAAATATTATGTTTTCAAAAGTACTAATATCTTCAAGGCAATAGTGTTCTAAGTGAATGAATTTTCTAAAAGACTTGCCTATAAAAATATTTTTTTTTAAAAATGCCTTTCAAAGTGGAGTTTTGGTGCATGTTAAGCTTTTTGCTATGCTTTCAAAAATTATGCTAAGTATTTTTATGTTTTCAAAACTCATAGGCTCTGATACACAAATTTTATTTTTATTTTTAAAAATTCCTTATTGATATATGGCTAAGGAGAAGAATTTCACATTAAAGGAGAGAAAAGGAAAGGAGAGAAAAGGCTAAAATTATTTTTTTTCTGTCTTTCAAAAAGTAAAGTTCTTATCTTTCAAGGCTTAAGTACATCTTTTGGAAAATCAACTTTACTGGCTGGTAAGAAAATTTTCTAAGTAACAAATTCAAACTCTCTTGAAAAATTTCCAACTCCAAACATTCTCTAACTTAAAAAGGTTCTCTTGAAAGTTTCTAAGTAATAAAAAATTGAATCATCTGAACTTAGAAAATTTTCTTTCAAACCCCGCAATTTTCTAAGTATTGGAAATTTGGCGTCAAAATTTTGCCGAAATAAAATTCCTTTTTTTTTGCAAAGCCAAGTAAAAGTTATGTTACAAAATTTAGGCTTGCAAAACTTTTTAAATTTTTACCTTGTTCACCCATGTTTATTTTTGATATATGTCAAAGGGGGAGGAAAGATCAAAGTTAAGTATTATAACACAAGTACTCAGGGTTTTAGGGGGAGTATAAGAAATAAAGGTTTTTTATGAGAAATAAAGGTTTTTTTTCAACTCTTACCTTGTGTTAGTAAATGTTATAAAGTTTTTACTTAAATTGTGTAAAATTGCTATACTTCATGTTCTTAACAGTTATAAAGTCTTTTTACTTAACTTTGAATTATGTTGCCATAATCAAAAAGGGGGAGATTGTTGGTGCAGGAAGCACCATATCGAACCTGGTTTTGATATTGGCAAAGGATTCAAAGTTAAGTTTATTTGTGATCTAACGGTGTTCACTGAGTGTGCAGAAAAAGCCCTAGCGAAGGACTGCTAGGCACCTGGCGGAGGACTGCCAGTATCCAAGCCCTAGCAAAGGACTGCTAGGCAACTGGCGAAGGACTGCCAGCATCCAAGCCCTAGCGAAGGACTGCTAGGCAACTGGCGAAGGACTGCCAGCATCCAAGACCTAGCGAAGGACTGCTAGGCTCTAGGCGAAGGACAGCTTGGGACTAAAGCCCTAGCGAAGGAATGCTAGGCACCGGGCGAAGGACAGCTCGGCATCCAAGCCCTGACAAAGGACCGTCAGGCAAAAGTCCAACTGGAGGAGCCGGTTGGCACCAGGTAAATTCTCCCGAGAGGAGTAGGTGAGGACGCGTTCCCCTTGAGGGAACATTAGGCGTCGGTTCGACCTAGGGCTCCATTTTGGAGACCCAAAGTCAGAACCAAGACAGCTAAGGCTGTTTTAACTAACTTATTATTTGCTGTTTTGGACTAACCCTGGATGCAGGACCGAAGGACTGTGTTTCTGCAGCTCAGAGAGCCTCAAAGGAGTGAGGCCGTAGCTGAGTAGGGCGCCCCGGATGTGTCGGGCGCCCCAGAGTCAACCCAAAGTCAGCAGAGAGGTAAACGCCCCGACAGCAGAGCAATTGGGGGCGCCCCGCGTGTGTCGGGTGCCCCGCATGTCGGGCGCCCCGCGTGTCTCGGGCGCCCACTGTGCCACGCCACTGAAGGCTGCTGCAGCTCACTCTCGCGAAGCCCTGAAGATGACGCTTTGACCGGTCAACCGGGCGCCCCGCGCGCGTCGAGCGCCCCGGTCAAAGCTGATCCCGAAGATGAAGAGATCAGCCTTGACCAGAGGGCTCGCCGGATCAAGAGCCACGTGGGGGGCGCCCCGAGCATGTCGGGCGCCCCCTGCCCTATATAAAGAGGGCCTCGACCCTATTCTTGAATAACCAATTCCTTCGACAATTCTACGCTCTTCTGCTTCCACGACACTCTCCAGAAAGCTGCCAACTCAAGCTGACGACGTCCCGCTGCTCCAGAACTTCAATCTTCACCGGACGTCGGTAACAAGAGTTGTATTTAAGTTTACGAGAATATTTTTATTATTATTTGTGTGTAAACTTTTGCGAACTTATAGAATTGCCCGCAGAAAACGGTCAACGACCGTGGGCCTTGGAGTAGGAGTCGACCCAGGCTCCGAACCAAGTAAACCGGCTGTGTTTGCGTTGTTGTGTTCTCTTTTATTTCCGCTGCGCACCCGCTCTTTTTAAATCCGAACGAATTGCGACATTCACCCCCCCCCCCTCTCTCGCATTTCTCGATCCAACATAAAGGTCCACATGAAAAGATGTGCTCTTTATTGGTATTAATGAAGGAAGTCAAAGAGACACAAACCTCTTCATATTCATGGGATGAGTATAAAAGAGGGCCTTGTGACTTTAGATGAGGTCTTCTTCTCTTCTCCTTCTTCTTTTTCTTCTTCCCTCCCTCATCTTCCTCCTTTGGCCGAAACCCTACTGTAGGGTTCTTGGTGTTCTGCGAGCTACCTCAAGTTGCTAGCACAACTAAGGTAGTTCTCCCAAAGTTGAGAGATTGTGTCCGTGTGGATACGAATAGAGGCACGGACACTTGAACGTGTAAGAGATCCGGCGCACCTTGGACGAGCGGGATAAGCAAAGGGCACGCTCCGAAGGTATATCTTCTTTAGAAGTAGATGTAGATCAACTTTGTACGAGTTTTTCTTTCGCATGGATCGCTCGTGGGTTCTTGTTTCCGCTGCGTTTTTATGTTTTTGTGCCGGGAGAACCCAACAGTGGTATCAGAGCCACTTGCGAAAGAACGTACAAAGTTTTTTGTGCTTTTATATGTGATATAGAAGTAGGACAAGATTTTATGAGTTGCATATAACTGTTTGTTGTAGCAGTCGGGCTCCCGACCTCCCACTCGGGAAGACAGACCACTGTGGTCATACCGAGCCAAAGCTTCTCGAGGCCACTCGGGAAGACAGATGCTCGGGTCGTCCCGGGAGAGGAAACCCCGAGAGTGTCTCGGGAAAGGGAAGTCCAAACTACATGGGTCTCGGATTCATGTTGATGAATCTAGGGCAACGACTCACTCGGGGTCGACAAAATAAATTTTGCATCGGGGCGCTGCCCCGCACCCCGCAAGGGTGCTGCCCCTTGACCCCGCCGTGAGTTTCTGCTCAAGCGGCAGATTTTGCTCAAGCGGCAGATTTTGTTTTTGCACTCATAATAAAATCAATGTCCTAAATCTATTATGTATGATTGTTGACATGGTGAATGGTTATGACCTTAACCCCAATGTAATTAGATGTATGTGTGTGTGTGTGTGCATGTTGTAATTCATAATACGGTCTGCGTGTCGTGCCTTGTCTATATTCTTCCTAATTGTAAAATTAGATTTAGACTCGAATGTAACTCGAGTTTTCCTACATTGTAATGTACAAAAGGAGTAATGGAGTGTCCATTGAAGAATGAAGTTACACGAAGGATGCCAACCACACATGATGACCGAAGGATGCTCTTGGAGAAGATGTTATCCCTAGGTTGACCATCGATCTTCTCATTGGCTTGAGAAGATCATAGTATACGGGCCATAATCATGTCACATTTTCTTGCTTATATATTGATATATGCTATGTGTGTGTATGTGATGCATGCTTAGATGTTTATCTTAATTAAGTCAACTCAATATGCCTACCAAGGTTCGGTACTCATAAACTACCTCAATCATTTGTTGTTGGGTTTGCCAAAGCAAAGCAACACATTTTATCTTGGTAGAGTGCGAGAGGATAATTGTGATGTCCCGCTATCGAACTTTGGGTGAGACTTAACTAAGTCACCTCAATTGGATTGAGAAACTTAGAGGCATATCCCAAAAGTTGGGAAAATTGGGAAAGAGGAAAATTATACTAAGTCTTGGGCGATTAGCCAAAGCTAACTCCAGATGATGTGTAATGTGAATCTTGACCTTTTTCAAGAGTTGCATACGATGTAATTGGTAAAATGTTACCTACCTATTGTACCAAGTCTTGGGCGATTAGCCAAAGCTAACTCAAGATGAAGTATAATTGGATCTTGTCCCATAAAATGTAGTCGCTATTTGGTTTGGAGCTAGTAGTGTGGACAAAGTGAGTTTGTCTACATCCATGATAGCCCTACAAAAGGCTCTACGATTTAGTGGGAGCATCATTTAATTAAAGGCCTAATTAAATGATCTAGATATGATACTTATCTCTGCATGTTGTATTGTTGTAGATCACCATGTCGTCTAATACGTCAAATACTCTCTCTCTGCGATCTGTCCTTGAGAAGGACAAGCTCAACGGAGCTAATTTCCTGGACTGGTACAGAACTTGAGGATAGTCCTCAAGAAGAAAGAAAACTGTATGTCTAGAGCAACCCTTCCAGAAGCACCCATCGCTACCGCCACCCGTGCTGAAAAGGATGCTTACAAGAAGCATCAGGATGATGCATTGGATGTATCATGCCTTATGCTTGCCACCATAACTCTGAGCTTCAGAAGCAACATGAGAACATGAATGACATGATATGGTTGAGCATCTGAAGCAACTATATCAAGGGCAAGCTAGGCACGAGCGGTTTGAGGTGTCCAAAGCCCTATTTGCATGCAAGATGCAAGAGGGAACTCCTGTAGGAACTCACGTACTTAAGATGATTGGGTAAGTGGAGAACCTTGAAAGATTAGGATTCCCACTGGGCCAAGAATTGGCTACTGACCTTATCCTGCAATCGTTGCCGAAAGGGTACAATCAATTTGTCATGAACTACAACATGAATGAAATTGATAAACCTCTGCCTGAGATGCTCAGCATGTTGATAACTACTGAACCTAATCTCAAGAAACCAAAACCAGTATGTATTGATGGTTAACAAGGGCAAAGGCAAATGGAAGCCTAAAGGCAAGGGTAAGACCCAAGCCAAAGGCAAGGCCAACTCTACTACATCCAAGGCTAAAGGAAAGGTGCCTAAGGAAGGACCTGCTTCCATTGTGGTGAGACTGGACATTGGAAGAGGAACTGCAAAAATTACTAAAGGAAGCAAAGAAGAAAGAAGTGAGACTTCTGCCTCAGGTATTTTTGTTATAAAGTCAATCTATCTATCTCTTCTTCTGGGTATTAGATACCGGATGTGCTTCTCACATTTGTACTAATGTGCAGGGCTTCAAATAGCTAGATCATTGACAAGGGCGAGTGGACCTACGAGTAGGCAACGGAGCAAGAGTTGATGCTATTGCTGTAGGAACTTATTCCTTGTCTTTGCCCACTGGGCTTATCTTAGACTAGAAGAGTGCTTTTATGTCCTGCTTAACTAAGAATATTATTTCAGTATCTTGTTTGGATAAGAAAGACTTTTCATTTATCATAAAGGACAAATTTGTTCTATAATGCTAAATGACATGTTCTATTGTATGCACCACTGATGAATGTATTCTATTTCTAGATCTAGAAACCCAATCTATAACATAAATATCAAACGGCTCAAATCAATGATTTGAACCAAACTATATCTGGCATTGTCGCTTAGGCCATATAAATGAGAGTCGAATATCCCAGTTCCATAAGGATGGTTATTAGACTCATTTGATTTTGAATCATATGAGACATGCGATCTTGCTTCTAGGCAAGATACCAAGACTCCATTTAGTGGACATGCGAAAGAGCGACAGAGTTGTTAGGACTTATACATACTGATGTACGTGGCCCTTTCAATGTGCAGCTAGAGGAGGTATCAGTACTTCATCACATTTACTGATGATATCAGTAGATATGGTATGTGTACTTATGAACATAAGTCAGAATCCTTTGAAAAGTTCAAAGAATTCAAGAGTGAAGTACAAAACCACTTGGCAAGAGTATTAAGATGCTTCGATCAGATCGAGGTGGTGAATACCTTAGCCAGAGTTTCGTGACCATCTAGCTGAGTGTGGGATCTGTCCCAACTCACTCCTCCTGGAACACCACAATGGAATGGTGTGTCCGAGGGAGAATCGTACCCTATTAGATATGGTCGATCCATGATGAGTCACACAGATCTTCCTATTCCTTCTGGGGATTGCTCTGAGACAAGCTCTTCACTCTTAACCGAGTTCCATCAAAGGCGTATAAAGACACCATATAGATATGGACTGGGAAGAGTCCCAGATGTCTTTTATGAGGATTTGGGGTTGTGAGGCTTACGTTCGACGTCAAGTCTCAGATAAACTAGGACCCAAATCTGATAAGTGCTATTTTGTAGGATATCCCAAGGAAACGAAGGGATATTACTTCTACATACCATCAGCACAAAGTGTTTGTGGCGAAGACTGGGTTTTTCTAGAAAGGGACTTTGTTTCTAGAAAAACTAGTGGGAGTACGTTCGATCTTGAAGAACTTCAAGATATGGACCAAAGCACTGAGGCCTTGATGGAGGTTGAACAGGAACCACAAAATGTTGTGGTCATGAGGTTGTTACACAAGGAGTTATGGAACAACATCCTGTTCAAGTAGACCTACCTCTTCGCAGTCTGGTAGGTACTCATCAGCCTGAGAGATATTCATTTCTCTTGTCTGATGACAATGACGTTGTGCTCATTGAGAATGAGCCTACAACCTATCAGGAAGCTGTGATGAGCCCAGACTCTGAGAAATGGCTTGAGGCCATGAGATCCGAGATGGATTCCATGTACACCAACAAAGTTTGGACCTTGGTTGATCCACCTGAAGGGGTAAAACCCATTGGGTGTAAGTGGGTCTTTAAGAGAAAGACTGACATGGAGGACTTACGCATACCTATAAGGGTAGACTGGTAGCAAAGGGTTTCAAACAAATTCATGGTATTGACTATGATGAAACTTTTTCTCCAGTAGCGATGTTCAAGTCCATTCGGATCATGCTTGCTATTGCAGCATACCACGATTATGAGATCTGGCAGATGGATGTCAAAACCGCGTTCCTGAATGGGAACCTACTCAAGGATGTGTACATGACACAACCTGAGGGTTTTGTAGATCCAAAGCATACTGGCAGAGTATGCAAGCTGCAAAGGTCCATTTATGGACTAAAGCAAGCTTCTCGGAGCTGGAATATTCGATTCGATGAAGCAATCAAACAGTTTGGTTTCATCAAGAATGAAGATGAACCCTGTGTCTACAAGAGGGTTGAAGGAAACATAGTAGTTTTCCTCATATTGTATGTGGATGACATACTACTCATTGGGAATGATATTCCTATGCTTCAGTCTGTGAAGACTTGGCTGGGGAATTGTTTCTCAATGAAGGACTTAGGTGAAGCAGCCTGTATTTTAGGCATCAAGATCTATAGAGATAGATCTAAGAGATTGCTTGGCCTAAGTCAGAGTACATACATTGACAAGGTCTTACTTCGGTTTGCCATGCAGAATTCCAAGAAAGGATTTCTGCCTATGTCACATGGTATGAGTCTTTCGAAGACTCAAAGTCCCTCTTCTAGAGAGGAGAGAGACCGCATGGATAAGATCCCTTATGCCTCGGCCATAGGATCTATCATGTACGCCATGCTATGTACTCGTCCTGATGTCTCGTATGCTTTAAGTATGACGAGCAGATACCAGTCAGATCCAGGTGAGCGTCACTGGATAGCGGTCAAGAATATTCTTAAGTACTTGAGAAGGACTAAAGAATATTTCTTAATATATGGGGGCAATGAGGAGCTAACTGTAAAGGGTTACAGTGATGCTAGCTTCCAGACTGACCAGGATGATTATAGATCGCAATCAGGGTTCGTGTTTTGTCTAAATGGCGGCGCTGTGAGCTGGAAGAGTTCGAAGCAGGACACAGTTGCTGATTCTACAACAGAGGCTGAGTATATTGCTGCATCAGAGGCAGCAAAGGAGGCAGTTTGGATCCGCAAGTTCGTTGCAGAGCTTGGGGTGGTTCCTAGCATTGCAGATCCCATAGAGCTCTATTGTGACAATAATGGAGCTATTGCGCAGGCTAAGGAACCTCGCTCACACCAGCGGACCAAACATATACTATGGCGCTTCCATCTCATTCGAGAGATCATCGATAGAGGAGATGTGAAGATATGCAGAGTACCCACAGAGGCGAATGTCGCAGATCCCCTGACCAAGGCTTTGGCACAGACAAAGCATGATGGTCACACTAGATCATTGGGTATTAGATACTACAGTGATTGGCACTAGTGCTAGTGGGAGATTGTTGGTGAGAGCCCTAGAGCCGATCATGTAATGATTGTATGGACTAATTTGTATCATATTCCTATGTATAAATAAAGGCATGTTTTATGGTTATTATACTTACGTGTATTTGTGCCAATTAGCTAAGTATAATAATGTCCTTGAGTAGAAGTTTCTTATCTATATCAATCGATTGGTTGAATCGATAGTGAGATGATATAGAGAACACTACTCTAAATAATTCCTAGCCAAGTATTAACATTCAAGGACAATGTTAATACATAGAGGCTAGCATGTAGGTCAACATGATGACTTGATCTCACAAGTCATAGATATAGAGATATCAAGTTGACACATGGGTATGCATTGGAGAATGTATACTGAATGACCCACCATGAGAAAGTATCATGGATCATTATATGAGTGTCATATACTTTCTCATGTGGCTATTAGTATGACTATTAGTCCTTGGACCTGAAGTCACCATGGATTCCTACATAAGGAGTTGCGTACTTTGGCTTCGTCAAACGTCACCCGTAAATGGGTGGACTATAAAGGCGATTACTGGGTATGTAACAAATTATGGAGAGGGATGTGAGTGATGTAGATGGGATCTATCCCTCCTATATGACGGGAGCGATATCGTATTCTTGATAGAGTGAGACCACAAAGTGCATGGCCATGCCAAAGTGAGTCAATATGAGATATTGAGCTCACTTGATTAGTGTGAGTCTACTTGGAGTTCAAGATATAGATTGACTCGAGGATGACACGGTCTATGCCTCAATTGAGTCAATCTAGATATCAAGGATAGAGGGACATTATCATATATTGTGAGAGTCACAATTATTAGTCACAAGGTGATGTTGGATCTCAACATTCTTGTAACTTGGGTAGCAATGATGTGTTGCTAGATACCGCTCATTGCTTATGTTTCTAAGAGGTTAGAAGCATTGCCAACGTTACAAGAACCTATAGGGTCACACGCAAAGAACAAATAGATGGAGAAAAATTGAAGTCAAGTTTGACTTGGCTAAATATGGAAAGTCCATAAAAGGCAAGTTTGACTTGACCTAAATCCAAATCAAGTTTGACTTGACTTGGTTCCACTTCAAGTTAGACTTGACATGGGAGAAGAAGTGAAGTCAAGTTTGACTTGGCTAAATATGGAAAGTCCATAAAAGGCAAGTTTGACTTGACCTAAATCCAAATCAAGTTTGACTTGACTTGGTTCCACTTCAAGTTAGACTTGACATGGGAGAAGAAATGGAGTCAAGTTTGACTTGACTATTTATGGAAAGTCCATAAAAGGTAAGTTTGACTTGACCAAAACCCACCTCACCTTTGTTTGACCAAGTGATGACTTGGTTTTCCCCCCATTTGAATTTCGAATTCAAATTGAAAGGGGATATGGAAGGCCACCTAATGGCACTTAATAGCCATTATGGCCGGCCACCTAATGGCCATTAATGGCCATTAAGTGGCCGGCCACCATGGGGAACAAAACCAATGTTTTGTTTCATTTTTTGGGTAATGAGGCTTTTCTTCTTCTCTCTTGATTTTTGGTGGGAGTGCTTCTTCGACCTCTCCTCTTGGCCGAAAGCTATAGGGTGCTAGCACACCTAAGCTTTTGATCCATCTTCATTTGTTCGCGTGGATACGTATAGAGGAGTGTCTGCTTTGATACTCTAAGAGATCCGGCGGCCTTTTGGACAAGCGGGAAAGCGAAGGGCTACGCGTCAAGGGTAATGATTCTTATCATGTAGATCTAATGTAGATTAAACTCGTACTCGTAATTTATTTTTATGTTCGCACGGATCCGTGGCCGAACTTCTGGGGTTTCCGCAACGCAAAAAGCGGTTTTTGCGGCCTAGAATTTCCAACACTCCAGTCCGGATTGGATGATAATCCACATATCCACCTGAGTTTTCAGGTGGACCTCCATCTTACTCTTCCAATAGGAGAAGTCTTCTCCTGAGAAGAGTGGTGGTCTGGCGGTGCTATAGCCTTCTTGCATGGCCATGGAAGTTAACTTGAAAAATTAAAAAAAATCTTGTCTCAAGACTAAGCCTTGGATTAGTAGTGCGGTAACAAAAATAATAATAAAATAAATCGAGTGGTGTTACACCAACCTCAATGAACGAATAAAATTACGAAGACAAAATATTTAAAAAAATCTGAAAAATCGCTCAATCGGTGGTTGCACCAGATTTGAGCTACCCGCTATGATACCACTTGTGGGATCATTTAGAATCGATAGAGGGGGGTGAATATCGATAAAATCTTTTTCGGAAAACTAAGAGCAATACGCAGCGGAAAATTGTAAGACAATGCTAACTCGGTTTTCTTTTACTTGGTTCGGAGTCTAGATTGGCTCCTACTCTAAAGCCCACGGTCCTTGACCATTTACGTTGGGCAATTCTATATTTCATAAAAGTATTACAAAGTTGAAGTTCAAATACAGAATTTAAATATAGCAATTAATTAAAAATTATAACCGACGACCGGAGAAGATTCGTAGATCGGAGCCACGGGTCGTCGTTGGCGCTTGAGACTTGAGCACGGTGCGTTTGGAGCAGAGCACTTGAATGAATTCGTTGGAAGCAGTTGTATTTGGAAGCAAGGGGGTGAACCCCTATTTATACAGCATGCTTAGGTGCTTGTGTTGAAGGGGGTGCCTGACACATGGCCTGTTATGCGCGAATCCTCATCCGCAGACTTGGCCAGCGCTATCCCTTAAACTGGGGCGCCTAAGTTAACCGGGGCGCCTATATCAACACAGGCGCCTCCTTGGCTGACGTGGAGGCTTGCTTCGAGACTGCTTGGAATGCCCTTCATCTGGGGGCGCCTGTCACCATACAGGCGCCTGTATGATCAAGTGCCTGACTCCATTCAGGCGCCTGGGAAGCAACAACTTCATCCTTCGTTGTTGCAACCAGGGTTAGTTCCAAAACACAAATAATATATATGTTAGCTCCTGACAGGTGCCACACCCCTGTCCCGTCGACACGGACAGGGGTTGTCAGCTCCCCTGCTATATAAGCCCTCCACTCCTCATTCCGCAGGTATGCGCGCGAGCTCTCTCTACTACTGCATTTCCATTTGCTCTACTATATTTCCTGCGGATACTGACTTGCCCGTCGGAGTGCCTTGCCAGGGAAACTCCCCAGCGGGTTTGCTAATGGTCACTGTCTTGCAAGCCGAGGCTAGGTCAGGACTAGCTCGACGCCACCTCAGCCGCTCGTGCCACTCGAAAGACCATCCGACCCTTTGGACTTCCACCTCGCTTCGCGGCAGGATCAAATTTGGGGCTAGAAGGAGGGACACTTAGCCTGATCGGAAGTGTACGATGGTAGCACCCAACCAGGCCATGATGACAATTACTCCCGAGGAGTACGAGCTCCTCTCAGCTACCCGGGCTCGGGGAACTCCCCTGAGGCCGTCACGTGCTGATGGACCGGCGACTCGACCCCAGGAGCTCGCGGCGCCTAATCCCTCAGGGGGTCGGGGAAAGGTCGCTCCTCCAGAAAGAGACTCAACCCCCTCCCTCCCACCTGCGCACCCCAGCAGGGCTGACGCGGCAGAGCCTGCGCCGGTTGAAGCATCCGTGTCTAGTCGAACGCGCTGGTCGTGCCGCGATAAGGGAAAACACCTAGTCAGCATGGCTGATCGGGCGCACAACCCTTTTGCTTCATGGATCTTGGAGGATCCGGTCCCCAGGCATCTCAGATTCTTCACCATGCCTGAGTACGCTGGCGCCACCGACCCCGAAGAGCACCTCATGAAGTTTGAGAGTGCCGCCCTGCTGCACCAGTACCCAGAGGGTGTACAGTGTCAGGCGTTCCTAACAACGCTCTCTAGATCCGCTCAATGGTGGTTCAGCCAGATACCCAACAGGTCGATCTCCAGTTTCGAGGAGCTTAGGAGGACATTCTGTTAGTAGGAGCCCTAGAGACAATTATGTGATGATTGACTAGGGACATTTTGTATCATATTCTATCATTATTAAAGGTATGGTTATTATACTTACTTTGTATTTGTGTCAAATAACTAAGTATAATAATGTCCTTGTGTAGTAGGTTCTTATCTACATTATATCGATTGGTTGAATCGATAGTGAGATAATGTAGAGAACACTACACTAAATTATTCCTAGTTAAGTATTAATATTTAGGGATAATATTAATGCATGGAGACTAGCATGTAGGTCAATTGATGACTTGAGCTCACAAGTCATGGATATGTGATATCAATTGACACATGGGTATATATTAGAGAATGTGTACTGAATTGACCCGCCATGAGAAAGCTTCATAGATTGTCATATGAGTGTCATAAACTTTCTCATGTGACTATTAGTATGAATAGTCCTCGACTTTTCTTGTTACTCGGGTAGCAATGATGCATTGCTAGATGTCGCTCATTGCTTATGTGTCTAAAGGGTTTAGGCGCATTGCCAATGTCGCGAGAGCCTATTGGGTCACACACTAAGGACATGATGCTCGGGAAATCTGAGTGCGAGCCCCAGTTAGGAACTCAGGAAGTCCGAGCCCGAGTTGGGAACTCGGGAAGTCCGAGCCCGAGTTGGGAACTCGGGAAGTCAGATCGGGAGATCCACTCGGTAGACTGGGTCGGCACTCCGGCAGACTGAGTCGGAGCTTGGCAGACTGGGTCGGAGCTCGACAGACTGGGTCGAGAGCTCGACACTCGGCAGACTTGGTCGGGAGACCAGTCGGAAGCCCGAGAGGCCCGGTTAGGATTAAAGGGAAATTCATTAAAGTGTTTAATGAAGGGAAAAAGAAAAGATTCTTTTCTTGCATGGGAAATGATAAAGTGTTGGTGCAGGAAGCACCATATCGAACCTGGTTTTGATATTGGCAAAGGATTCAAAGTTAAGTTTATTTGTGATCTAACGGTGTTCACTGAGTGTGCAGAAAAAGCCCTAGCGAAGGACTGCTAGGCACCTGGCGGAGGACTGCCAGTATCCAAGCCCTAGCAAAGGACTGCTAGGCAACTGGCGAAGGACTGCCAGCATCCAAGCCCTAGCGAAGGACTGCTAGGCAACTGGCGAAGGACTGCCAGCATCCAAGACTAGCGAAGGACTGCTAGGCTCTAGGCGAAGGACAGCTTGGGACTAAAAGCCCTAGCGAAGGAATGCTAGGCACCGGGCGAAGGACAGCTCGGCATCCAAGCCCTGACAAAGGGACCGTCAGGCAAAAGTCCAACTGGAGGAGCCGGTTGGCACCAGTAAATTCTCCCGAGAGGAGTAGGTGAGGACGCGTTCCCTTGAGGGACATTAGGCGTCGGTTCGACCTAGGGCTCCATTTTGGAGACCCAAAGTCAGAACCAAGACAGCTAAGGCTGTTTAACTAACTTATTATTTGCTGTTTGGACTAACCCTGGATGCAGGACCGAAGGACTGTGTTCTGCAGCTCAGAGAGCCTCAAAGGATGAGGCCGTAGCTGAGTAGGGCGCCCCGGATGTGTCGGGCGCCCCAGAGTCAACCCAAAGTCAGCAGAGAGGTAAACGCCCCGACAGCAGCGCAATTGGGGGCGCCCCGCGTGTGTCGGGTGCCCCGCATGTCGGGCGCCCCGCGTGTCTCGGGCGCCCACTGTGCCACGCCACTGAAGGCTGCTGCAGCTCACTCTCGCGAAGCCCTGAAGATGACGCTTTGACCGGTCAACCGGTCCATCCACCGCTATTCTCCGGCGAGAACTTCAATCATTGG
>JAGFNQ010005866.1:300334-338281 GCA_024364735.1 Boesenbergia rotunda | reverse complement strand
TGCAACAACCTCATCAACCACCACACTTTGTGGTTCCTGTTCAACTTCCATCAAGGCTTCAGTGCTATTGTCCATGTCTTGAACTTCTTCAAGACTGAACGTACTCCCACTAGTCTTTCTAGAAACAAAGTCCCTTTCTAGAAATACTCCAGTCTTAGCAACAAACACTTTGTGCTGACTAGGAATGTAGAAGTAGTATCCCTTCGTTTCCTTGGGATACCCTATGAAATAACACTTATCAGATTTGGGTCCCAGTTTGTCTGAGACTTGACGTCGTACGTAAGCCTCACAACCCCAAACCCTCATGAAAGACATCTTGGGACTCCTCCCTGTCCATATCGTATATGGTGTCTTCATGACAGCCTTTGATGGAACACGGTTTAGTGTGAACGCTGCCGTGTCTAGAGCATATCCCCAAAAGGATATAGGAAGATCTGCGTGACTCATCATAGATCGTACCATATCTAATAAGGTACGATTCCTCCTTTCGGATACACCATTCCACTGTGGTGTTCCAGGGGGAGTGAGTTGGGATAGAATCCCACACTCAGCTAGGTAGTCACGAAACTCATGGCTCAAGTATTCTCCACCTCGATCTGATCGAAGTATCTTAATACTCTTGCCAAGTTGGTTCTGTACTTCATTTCTGAATTCTTTGAACTTTTCAAAGGATTCTGACTTATGTGTCATCAAATACACATAGCCATATCTACTGAAGTCATCAGTAAATGTGATGAAGTACCTGTAACCACCTCTAGCAGCGACATTGAAAGGGCCACATACATCACTATGTATGAGTCCTAACAAGTCTGTCGCTTTTTCGCTATGTCCACTAAAGGGAGTCTTAGTCATCTTGCCTAGAAGGCATGACTCGCATGTCTCATATGACTCAAAATCAAATGAGTCCAGCAAACCATCCTTATGGAGCTGGGACAAGCGACTCTCATTTATGTGGCCTAAGCGACAGTGCCAGAGATAGGTTGGGTTCAACTCATTTGATCTCAACCTCTTGGTATTCACGTTATAGATAGGGCTCTCTAAGTCTAGAATATAGAGGCCATTCATCAGATGTGCGCTACAATAGAACATATCCTTTAAATAAACAGAACAACATTTATACTTTATTATGAATGAAAAACCTTTGTTATCTAAACATGAAACTGAAATGATATTCTTTGTTAGTACAGGTACATAACAACAGTTATTCAATTCCAGTACAAGCCCAGAGGGTAGAGATAGAAAGTAAGTCCCTATAGAAACAGCAGCAACCCTTGCTCCATTGCCTACTCGTAGGTCCACCTCGCCCTTGGCCAATGCCCTGCTATTTCTCAGCGCCTGCACATTAGTACAAATGTGAGAAGCACACCCAGTATCTAATACCCATGATGTAGAAATAGAAAGGTTGACTTCTATAACATTTATACCTGAAGTAGAAGTCTCACTTCTCTTCTTCTTCAGATCTTCCAGGTATACCTTGCAGTTCCGCTTCCAATGCCCAGTCTTACCGCAGTGGAAGCAGGTAGCATCCTTAGCAACCCCACCTTTAGGTTTGAGTGTTGAAGAGCTGGCTTTGCCCTTGGCTTGGGTCTTACCCTTACCTTTGGGCTTCCACTTGCCCTTACCCTTGCCCTTTTGTACCATTAGGACGGTACTGGACTTGGCAGTGGTGAGATTAGGCTCAGCAGTTCTTAACATGTTGAGTATCTCTGGCAGTGGTTTGTCTAATTCGTTCATGTTGTAGTTCATGACGAATTGACGGTAACTCACCGACAACGATTGCAGGATCAGATCGGTAGCCAGCTCTTGGTCCAAAGGGAACCCCAACCTCTCGAGGTTCTCGACGTACCCAATCATTTTGAGTGCGTGAGTTTCTACAGGGGTTTCCTCTTTCATCTTGCATGAAAAGAGGGTCTGAGTCACTTCAAACCTCTCATGCCTTGCCTGCCCTTGATATAGTTGCTTGAGATGGCCAATCATATCAAAAGCATTCATTTTCTCGTGTTGCTTCTGAAGCTCAGGAGACATACAACATAGCATTAGGCATGACACGTCTAACGCGTCATCTAGATGCTTCTGATGAGCATCTCTAACACTACGAGCGGCAGAGGCTGGTGGTGCATCAGGAATTGCTTGCTCCAGAACATACAACTTACGTTCCTGCGTGAGGACTATCCTCAGATTCCTGTACCAGTCCAGGAAATTAGCTCCTAGGAGCTTGTCCTTCTCAAGAACAGATCGTAGAGAGAGAGTGTTCGTGTTTGACATGGTAATCTACAACATAAAATGTAGAAAATAAATATCCACCATTGTATCATATTTTATTTATCATTTAACTAGGCCTTTAATTAAATGATGCTCCCACTGAATTATAGGGCTTTGGTAGAATCGAGTCATAGATGTGGTAAAACCACACTACTAGATCCACACCAACTAACTATAATTCTCGTAGGTCAAGATCCACATCATACTACGCCTTGAGTTAGCTTTGGCTAAATCGCCCAAGACTTAGTATGATCGGTAGGTACTAATTACCAATTACATCTCTATGCAACTCTTGTTTATAGGATCAAGAATTAATATTTATGAATAATCTTGAGTTAGCTTTGGCTAAATCTCCCAAGACTATTGATAAATGCGATCTTGTCCTACCTTTCCAACTATTGGAGTATGCCTATAGTTAGGCTCGATCCAATTGAGCTAACTAGTTACTCAATCTAATTGAGCTCAATCTAACCCAAGCGTGATAGGCGGGACCAAGGTTGTCCCTCCGCATCCCACCAAGATTAAATGCATTGCTCTGCTTTGGCAGATTCAACAATCGCATATGATCGTGGTAGTGATGGGTATCAAGGCTCGTTAGGCATATACGAGTTGATTTCGATTTGGATCTAATCTAATCGATGATGTGCATCGTATTTAGGCATTTATTAAATCTAATTTAACCTAAATGTGTATTAGGTGCACATCAAGATGTGGTTCCCACATTACATGTGCATCACATACACTCATGTATATTCTATTCTATACTAACATGCATCACATACATATAAGCAAAAATAAAATATATAAGAAAATTAAAGTGTGATTAGTCATGGCCCTACTAAGATCTTCTCAAGCCAATGAGAAGATTCTTTGGTCAACCTAGGGTCTAGGCAGCAGCTTCTCCAAGCTCCTCCTTCCAGAACCCCATGTGTTGTCGGCTTGCTTCCCACGAGTCCGTCTTCTCCAGAATTTCCTTCATCTTCAATTTTGTACATTACAAAATTTATACTCGAGTTACATTCGAGTCTTAAACTAATTTTAACAGAAATAATAAATAAATGGCCGACACGTAGGTCGCAATCACAATACAACACACACAACACAAATAACGGCACGCAGGCCGTAATATGAATTACACACATATTTTAATCTAATTAAAATAGGGTCTTGGGCCATGACCATCACACTACTGTATAAAATTCAAAATTATGTATTTTACAGAAATTTATCTAATTTTTCTATGTATTTTACGAATTTTATGAGTCACAACTCCACGGCGGTCTCGTTAAGTGGGTTTCGGGCACAATCACGTGACAAGGCCCCTTGCGGGGTTAGGGGCGGCGCCCCTACTCACGAAATTAATTGTGTGAGTGTCGTATCGCGATCTAACAGTGCCTAACCCGCTGTCCCAAAATCTATTTGGGCTAAACTTGCCGTTTCGGAGAAGTTTTTCTTGGTGGTCGAAGTGTACAAGTGCTTCGCACTCGTTGCTTCGCCTCTACGAGAAAAATACTCATAAAATCCTAAAAATTAGAAAAATTATAGAATCATAAACTACTCTAAATTTTGCATCCCATACAAAAAAAAATAAATACGTGCTTCGCACGTGGCTCTGATACCACTGTTGGGTTTTTCGGGCCGCGAAAACCGCCTTTTCGCCTCGCGGAAACCCCGAGAACCCAAAGCCATGGATCTCGTGCGAAGAAAAATTCCGAAACAAAAATCACGTATTCATTTCATGCTCAAAACTCGATCTACTCCTAGATCTAAAGAGGGATAAACCATTTTACCTTTGGTGCGTGCCCCGCTTAATCCCGATCGCTCCTTTTGGATGTCGGATCTCTAGGACGTCAAGTGCCGTCCCTCTAGAAGTATCCACGCGAACAAAGTGGATGGAGGAAACCCTTTAGGTGTGCTAGCACCTTTCAAGGGTTCGGCCAAGAGGAGAAGAAGAAGAAGAGCACCAACACATGGAGGAGGAAGAAGAGAAGACACACCATTTCAGAAAAATATAACCAAAACTTGGTATTGTCCTCTAATTGTGGCCGGCCACATAATGGCCATTAAGTGGCCGGCCATAACCCCCTTTTAATTTGAATTCAAATTCAAATGGGGGGTTACAACCTTTGGAGATGATGTGGAGCATCATCATTGGTCAAATATCAAGCCAAGTCATCACTTGGTCAAGTCAAGGTGAGGTGGCCTTTTGGTCAAGTCAAACTTGACCATTAATCTTCCTTGATGAGGTGGCATCCACACTTAATGCTATTGATGATGTGGAGTATCGTCAATGGTTGTCTCCATGCCAATTCATCATCATGATGTGGCATTAAGTTAAGTCTAACTTGAGGTGGATTTGGGTCAAGTCAAACTTGCCTTTTATGGACTTTCCATATTTAGTCAAGTCAAACTTGACTCCATTTCTTCTCCCATGTCAAGTCTAACTTGAAGTGGAACCAAGTCAAGTCAAACATGATTTGGATTTGGGTCAAGTCAAACTTGCCTTTTATGGACTTTCCATATTTAGCCAAGTCAAACATGACTTCATTTTTTCTCCATCTATTTGTTCTTTGTGTGTGACCCTATAGGTTCTTGTAACGTTGGCAATGCTTCTAACCTCTTAGAAACATAAGCAATGAGCGGTATCTAGCAACACATCATTGCTACCCAAGATACAAGAATGTTGAGATCCAACATCACCAATGTGACTACTAATTATGACTTTCATAATATGTGACAATGTCCTTCTATCGTCGATATCTAGATTGATCTTCTATGAAGCATAGACCGTGTCATCCTCCAATCAATCTATGTGTCTCGAACTCCAAGTAGACTCACTATAATCAAATAAGCTCAATATCTCATATTGCCTTATTTGGGCATGGCCATGCACTTAGTGATCTCACTCTATCAAGACTATGATATCTCTCCCGTCATATAGGAGGGATAGATCTCATCTACATCACTGACATCCCTCCGCATAATTTGTTACATACCCAGTAATCGCCTTTATAGGTCACCCAGTTACGGGTGACGTTTGACGAAATCAAAGTACATAACTCCTTATGTAGGGAACTATGGTGACTTTAGGTCTAAGGACTAATATTCATACTAATAGTCACATGAGAAAGTATATGACACTCATATAACGATCCATGATACTTTCTCATGGTGGGTCATTCAGTATACATTCTCCAATGCATACTCATGTGTCAACTTGATATCTCATATCCATGACTTGTGAGATCAAGTCATCGTGTTGACCTACATGCTAGTCTCTATGCATTAACATTGTCCCTGAATGTTAATACTTGACTAGGAATAATTAAGAGTAGTGTTCTCTATATCATCTCACTATCGATTCAACCAATCGATTGATATAGATATGAACCTACTACCAAGGACGTTATTACACTTAGTTATTTGGCACCAATACAAGTAAGTATAATAACCATAATCAAATGCCTTTATATATATATATGAAATATGATACAATGAGTCCATACAACAACCATCACATGATTGGCTCTAGGGCTCTCACTAACACTCCCTTGCTGCAGTTCAGAATTTCTTCAGCCTCTTTCCTGATTTTTTAGCCTTGCTCAGTCTTCATAATTTTAATTCAACTTGGGACAGGTACCTCTTTCAATCTTCTTTGCGTGCCACTTGGGTCTTCAACATGTAATGAAGAATCTCAAACTCCAATTACTTCCAACTCGAACCACTTCTTCTTGCTCACTTTTGACACCAAACATCACTCAAACTCATCTTTGGCACATGGAATTTCAAAAAAAAAATTCGAAATGAAGTGAATCCTTGATAAAAATTGCTTCCAAATCACTAGTCACTCCCCCACACTTAAGTCTTTGTCCGTCTCGGGCAAAATAACATCAAGAAAACATCCCAAGCAAACAAATCCATAGAAAATTGGGGTTAAGATTAGGAATAAGGAAAAACAAATAGAATAGACATGATTTTTGCCAAAATTAATGGGAAAAGGTGAACAAAGTGATTAGTCTCTATAGATGTGATCCAATCATCGAAATATGGTTTTGAAAGAACCTAAGCAAGTTCTAGAGTACAATAACATATGTGTATCACAATATAAGGCTAATTTCACTAGGTAAAAATAATTCATCTCAAGTCTTCAATCAAGAATCTAAAGCTAAATAGTACTCAAGCATCCAAGAATTCATCCATTAGCTCAAACCCTAAGTTTTGACAACCAAATTTTATTTACTTTCCAAAAGACCCTAAAATGACAATAAGTTAACCTAGAGGGATACATTTATTCCTAATCATGGAAGAAAAAGTGCGAAAAGAAATAACAAGGTATTTACAATGACTCCTATTTATTCATGCTACTCTACTCACGTGTTTATTAGCAAGAACTCATTTTAAGAGAGAAAACATGCAATAAAGGAAAAGGCAACAAAGATCAAACTCCCTTTTATTTCTGGCGGGCGGAGTCTGTCAAGAAATAGCCTCCAACGTGGTAGTGGAGGAGTCTGGGTGTGCGAATGAGCTTCTTCCATTTCTTCAACTCTACAGTGCATCGCTCCCCCACACTTGGACTTTATAGCAACCTGTTCAGGTGGATGAATGTTATTTAAATACAAAACCCAATTAAGAGGTAGAGTGTTTTGAATTAAAGTAAAATCATCTCCTCCCTCTTTATTCTTTTTGAAACACCCTCCAGGGGGTTTTAGCCTGTTCAGATGAAGCTCCCACTCCAGAAGTCTTCTGGACCCTGCATAACCATGTAATACCCCTCTCAAGCGTGCAGGGTAAGAAAGAAATGAAATAATATCAGTCTTTGCATAAAATGTATCCAAAAATGCATCACATCCAATAAAATCAATTTTAGGCAACTCAAAGAATTTTTTATAATGAATATCTACCCAAGATGCATCAAGAAACTTATCATAATCAATGAAATCTATTTTGGATGCTTCAATGAAATTTTCACAATTATTTACCACACATGATATATCAAGAATTCTATCGCAGCCAATAAAATCAAATTTTGGTACCTCTCTTGATGTTTCCAAAAAAATAAAAGAAATACTTACCTGATCGTGCTGACAAATACCTGGAGGTTCCATAATGATAGATGTGTCCATAGCCTCCTCCTGGTCAAGTATAGGTTCCATATCAGGTTCAAGTTCTAGTAGGCACTTAACTGGAATAAGTGATCCTTGGGGCTCTGTGCAATCCCCTACACTTTGAATATCAATAGAAATAGGTGATCCTTGGGGCTCTGTGCAATCCCCTACACCTAGAAAAATCTCTCCAGCTGGAAATACATCTGAAAAATCTTCTGAAAAATCCTCAGTCTCAGCAGTAAACAATCTCTCAGCCTCCTCTGAATCTATAGCTCCTCTAGAAACATCATCTAGAAATCCCTCAGCCTCTAACTCTGTTTGCTCCAGCTCATCAAGAATATCCATGCTCCTGATGGAGTGATCCTCTCTCGAGTCCTTCATGGCATCAAAAATGCTAAACTGGACTACTGTGTCTCCCACCTCCATCGAGAGGGTGCCAGTATAAACATCAATCTTTGTTTTGGCAGTCTTCAGAAAAGGCCTCCCAAGGATGAGTGGGGATCTACGTGCAAGATACTCTCCCTCCATGTCTAGAATGTAGAAGTCCGCAGGGAAAATCAACTCTTTCACTTTAACCAACACGTCTTCAATAACTCCTGCCGGGCGGGTCTGGCTCCTATCTGCTAGCTGTATCACAACTCCAGTGGGCTGTAGAGGACCAATGCCAAGCATCTGGAAGACTGTCCTGGGCATGACATTAATAGAAGCTCCTAAATCAAGCATAGCATCATGTAGCGTGGTGCTCCCTATCTCACAAGATACAGTGAACATGCCAGGGTCTTCACATTTTTGAGGGATGACATGGATAAGTGATGAAACATTCTTCCCCATGCTGACTAACTCATTTTCCTTAAGCTTCTTCTTATGAATACAAAGATCTTTCAAAAATTTTGCGTACTCAGGAACCTGTTTAATTATTATCAGTAAGGGTACATTAATTTCAACTTTACTAAAAAGTTTTACCAGCTCATTGTACTCTTTTGCTTTCTCCTCCTCCACGTGTCTTTTGGTTGGAGTTCTCCCTGTGGAAAAGGCAAAGGAACCCTAAAATCATCTTCTTTGGCCGGAGGTAGAGATGCTGAATTCTGCCCTGCTGTCCCATTCGATGTGGTGGCTGTAAAATCGGCCTCGGCACTGTTTTCTTCTTCGTTTGCCACCAAATTTGGAGGGTTGCTTGAGGAAAGGGTTGGGAACGGGCTAGGGGTGGAATCGGATGAATTTGAAGTCATTTCATTGCAGTTTTGGGCCGGAATTGAGGCTGCTGTCCGGTGCTCTGAAAAATCTGCTCTTGGACTCTTCGGAGATGAAGTGACCTTCCCACTCCTCAAATAAATAACACTCACATTTCCTTTAGGATTAGGAACAGTTTGGGAAGGAAGTTGACTTGATCCTTGAGCTTGATTCTGATTGATCCCACTAGCCAATTGACCCATTTGTCTTTCAAGGTTTTGTATGGTGGGAAACATTTGTTGTATCATCTCCATCATTTGTTATTGTTGATCATTTCCTCCATTTGATCTCCCATAGCTTCCTTGGTTAGCATAGCTTCTTGATTGACCTTGAAGGGATGAAGTCGGCTGAAAATTTTGAGCTTGCTGATTTTGTTGAAAACATGGCTGATAGGGTTGATTAAAGGACTGATTAAAGGGCTGGGATGCTTGGAAACCTTGCTGGGAGTTGTAACCTTGAAAGTTCTGATTTTGAAGTGAAAAATTTTATGGCGAGGGCTGAAAATTCTGATTTTGAAACCCTTGATTGTAGGGCAGAAAATTCTGATTCAAGGGCTGTGATGCTTGGAAATTTTGTTGGTTTTGAGCTTGGAAAGCGGGAAATGATTAAAAGCCTTGCTGCCCTTGATAAGGTTGCTGGAATTGAGGTTCAAATGGCTAGAATTGTTGCTGAAATTGTTGGGAATTTGGCTGAAACGGAGGCTGAAAACTTTGGTTTGATTGCTGAAAAGTTGGCTGATTGTTTTGAGTTTGTTGGGGCTGCTGGAAATTCGGTTGAGGCTGCTGTGAAAACTGACTTTGAGGCTCTTGTTGGCAGAAAGCATTCCCATACCTCAAGTTAGGATGATTCCTCCAACCGGGGTTGTAAGTAGAGGAATAGGGATTGTTTCTTGCTGGAAATTGTCCTCTCACTAATGCTGCTACTGTCTCATCCTGTTGGAGGGTGGGGCATGAATCTGAGGTATGCTCTAGACTAGAGCAAATGCCACACACACTTATCACTTGACTAGAGGGTGGAGGTACTAAAGGAGTCGAATTAAGTCTTTCCATTTTTAATTCCATTTGCTTAAAAGCCGAGGTGAGCTCAATCAATGCATTCTTAACCTCCTTCAGATCAGTAGGAACTCCCTGAATTTCACCCACTCCTTTGGTGGTCAAGGCTCTATTTCCAAATTGTTGGGAGTTCTCCGCCATATTAGAAATTAGCTCCCTAGCTTGCATTGACGTTTTGTTCACTAGGGCCCCTCCAGCTGCAGCATCTATCATGACTCTGTCCATCTGCAGCAATCCCTCATAGAAGTACTGAATCAATAATTGCTCGCTGATTTGATGCTGGGGGCAACTTGAACACAGCTTGTTAAACCTCTCCCAGTAGTCATACAATGTCTCACCAACCACTTGCTGAATCCCACAGATGCTTTTTCTGATTATAGCTATCCTGGAGGCTGGAAAATACTTCTCCAAAAATGTCTTCTTCATAGCGATCCAACTAGACACATGCCCTGTAGGCAGATAATAAAACCAGTCTTTTGCTGCTCCTGTCAGTGTGAAGGGAAAAGCCCTCAGCTTGATGTCTTCTTCAGAAATGCTCTGAGGCTTCATAGTGGAGCATACCACATGAAATTCGTGCAGGTGTCTGTTTGGATCCTCTCCAGATAAACCCTGAAACTTTGGCAACAAATTAATAAGTCCAGATCTGAGTTCAAAATTCCCCCTAGCTCTGGATAAGCTATGCTGGAGTACTGAAATGCATCATCCGGTGCTGCAAGCTCCTTCATGGTTCTTTGGTGGTCTGCCATGTCACTGCCTGAGTGAGTGAAGATAGTCTGAATAGGAGGGATATCTGTAGTCTCAGAAAGAATGGTCTGGCTCCTCCTGGCTATGAAAGTCCTCTCAATCTCAGGGTCGAAATCTTCTAAATCACCACCTGAAGACCTGGTCATAAAACAAGACAACTCGCAGTCAAAGTGGATAAAAAGATAAAACAAATAAAATAAAATCAATAGATATAGCAATAAACACAAAAGTAAATCAAGAATGATATGAAATAAGTGCACAAACAAAAATCAAATAAGTCAACTAGTAGATTCCCCGGCAATGGCGCCAAAAATTTGGCATGCCCAATCTATGTGTCACGAAAGTGGGTCTCAAATTTAAATGTGAATGAATAACTGGAAACCCTTTTACAATCAAAAGTATGAAAATGTAATATAGGGGCCACAAGTCGTATTTTTCTCGGAGCTAGTTGATATAATTTGATTCTAACTTGGTTTTATGTGTCGTTTTTGTTTTTGGGTTTCAAACAAGGAATTGGATTTTGGTTTGTAATTGAAAATAAAATTGCAATGAAAATAGAAAACTTAGCTAATAAACTAAGCAAGAAGTTGACACTAAAGAAAAACTCATCCTATGGTAAACCAAATCAAACAAGGAACTTAACCGAATTGGAAAACTAAATCTAACTTCAAATTGCAAACAAACACTAATCTGAAATATAGAGACAGTTATGGCAAGTTTCGGAAATGAACAAGCTAAGACAAATCAATGCAAAAGAAATTCGAAATTTTCACAAACAACAAATATCAATTTAGCATGCAATGTTTTTGGAAGCCAATCACTACCCACAAAATTCAGAATTAGGTAAATTCAAACTTATTGATTTCAAACACAATCTTATCCCATAAAAAACAAGCTAACTTTGGATGCAAAAAGGTGCAAATCAATTGGCACGCAAGGAAAATCCTTTGTGCCAAAAACTAGCTATAAATCAAGAAATAAGTGAATTTTCAGCTCAAGGGTTTAAGCTGCGTGGTTCAATTGGGAAACAAGGGTGGTATGAAAGAACTAAGCAAGACTAAGGTGAGGAATTGAAAATGAAATCATAACATGAAAGGAAACAACAAATTCAAAAATCGAAAGGGTTGAAATTTTAGATGCCAAATTGAAAGGATTAGCTACTGATTTTTCTTGTTTTCGCAATAGCTTAAAGGCTGAGCTAGCTAACACAAACTGAGTACAAGTAACTGATCTAGGAGCAAAGAAGTTTAAACTAGAAATTACTTAACAAAACTAATGAAAGGGAATGAAAATTCTGATTAACAGCAACTACACTTGGCACGCAGCACACAAATTGGCACGCACAAATTTAAGCTACAATTAAACTAGAATTTGAAGCATTTATCCACTACACACATTCCTTAACTATCAAACTTGAAGAACTACATGCAATAGAAACCAAACACAATTCAAAACTTAAACTAAGGTAGCTGAAACAGCCATTCAAAACAGAACAGTGCAGAAACGTAAAATTACAGCTAAACTGAAATTTAACTAAGGAAAACTACTCCTCAACCCCTTCCTCAGCTCAAGAACTTGTTGGTTGTCAATCAAGAGCCGGCTTCGAACCCCTAGGCTCAGCAAATCCGTGGGAAATCATTTCTGAAGTTGACTCTGCTCCAATCTGCGTGAAGCTGGAAATTTCAATCCGATTCACTCTATCTCAGTTGATGAGACTGCGATGATGATTTGGGAAGGTTCTGAGACCACCTGAGAACCCCTACAAGCTGCTTAGAAGTTGGAAATGGTTTATGGGTGAGAAACTAGTGATCGAACTGAGGAATTGCCGAAACCCTCAAGCAAACCCTGTTCCAGCGCAAATGGAGCTGAATTCTTCAAAGAATGATCACCAAGGACTCAATTCTTGATCTGGGATGAAGATTGAGGTGGTCACGCCTTCTTGGATGAAAAAAACTTGAAAAACTGTGATGAACAAACGAAGAAGATGAAGAACAGCGAAGACGCGATGAAGGGTAAGCTGCGCGATTTTTTTCCTTAAGTAATTAAGCATGGACGGTCCAGATTGATCCACTTCAATCCAACGGCTGATCTTGGTCTGATTTGATCCAAACTTTGATGATGATGATCTGGGGTCAGGATCTGCCTTGTGGTAGCTCGGATCCTCCAGATTTGCAACGGATGGACCAGATCAAGCTAATCTTTGAATGGATGATCTAGAGCCCTCCAAGCTTGATCCAACGGTTGATTTAGCTCTGATTGGGATGAAATCTTCAGATCATGATCAGGGTGCTTGATCAACCCTTGCCCTAGCTCGGATTGCTTCGGATCATCCCGGATGGCTCAGATCTAGCCGCTCTTGAATCGGACGGCCCAGATTAAATTATAATCTTGATAATTCGATCCGGGTCACTTCCGACTCAAGTTTGACCCAATATGCCCTAGATCCTTGAACCTTTGATGCCTACAAAAATAGATCAAGAATTTAGTGGCCAAATAATCCAATTTTATACAAATTTGCAATTAAGTCCAAAACCAAAGTAAGTTCTAAAACTTAGGGCAATTTCACAATTAAGCAATAAAAACATAGGTCAAACATGGATTTTAGCAATTAAAATAATCAATAAAATGATGCTTATCAAGCGGCATAAGCTAGTAGGATTCTAATAGATTCTAACCTAGCTACGGGGGCATAAGTCTCATCGTAATCTAATCCCTCAACTTGGTTAAACCCCCTAACTACCAATCAAGCCTTGTTCCTAGTAATTTTGCCTTGGTCATCTAGTTTGTTCCTAATGACCAATCTTGTGGTTACAATGGTGCAATCATTGGGCCTAGGAACCAACTCCCAAACTTCACTCCTCTCAAATTGATTTAGTTCTTCTTGCATGGCTAAAAACCAATCAACATCTCCTAATGCTTCATCAATGGATTTGGGTTCTAATTGAGAGATTAGAGCTATTTGACTAGTTTGATCCCTAAAATAGGACCTAGTCATTACTCCTTGAGTTACATCACCCACTATTTGGTCAATAGGGTGATCATGGTGATGTCTCAAGGGACTAGAGGTTGTAGGTTCATTTACTCCTTCTTCCTCATTCTCTAGGGTACTTCTTACTCCCCCTAGATCGTTGCCCTCCAAATGTAGGTCTTGGATTCTTTGGGCAAGGGGTTGGACCTCTTCTATATCCTTATCAATTGAGGCTTTTCTAGGGTAGGTAATTGTTGTTCCATCAAACCTAACATTTGAGGACTCCTTTATCACTTTTGTCCTCTGGTTGTAAACTCGATAACCTCTACTTGTTAATGAGTACCCTACTAGAATTCCTTCATCGGCTTTTGACTCAAACTTTCTTAGGCCATCTTTGGTATTTAAGATGTAGACTTTACTGTTGGTGCAAGTTGCATCAATGATGTTCCTCTTTAAGTGTTTTAATGTTTGACAATTCACTTAAGTCAGTGATATATTGAACAGACAAAGGGGAGCAAAAGAGAAGTAACCTTAGTTGAAGAAAAGTCCTAGTTAATCTAGGCATCGGAACCCTAAAGACCTAGCGAAGGGCTGCTAGGCACCTAGCGAGGGACTGCTAGGTATTGAAACTCTAAGACCTAACGAAGGGTTGTTAGGCACCTAGCGAAGGGCTGCTAGGCACCTAGTGAAGGACTACTAGGCATAGAAGACCTAGCGAAGGGCTGCTAGGCACCTAGTGAAGGACTACTAGGCATAGAAGACCTAGCGAAGGATTGCTAGGCACCAGGCGAAGGACCGCTTGGTAACAAAGACCTAGCGAAGGGCTGCTAGGCACCTGGCGAAGGACTGCTAGGGAATGAAGACTTGGTCCGAGGGACTAAGCAACTTAGCCGAGCGATGACTAAGGACAGGAGTAGAGACGGGTCAGGGTTTGGGCGTCTCGAGGTCCGGAGGTATCGGAAGCTAAGCAAAAGTCCACTCGAAGGACTGGGTGGCAACCGTCTCCTGAAAGGAGTAGGTGAAGGGCGAGTTCTCGGGGATAGGAACTCGTGCCGATTCGACCTAGGGTTTTGTGCAAATTCGAAGTCAGAACCAAGTCCTTAAGACCACTATTATATGTATCTATGCTTTGTGGTTGTACATCTTGCAGGTACCAAGATTGGAGGAGATAGCAGCTGGCTGGAGGCCCTAACCAGGGCGCCCCCAGTGTCCCCAGCAAGGGGGGCGCCCCCAGGCAGTACCAAAAACGCAGTAAACATGATGCATTCAAAATAAGTGTCAACCGGGGCGCCCGGAGCGTCCGGGGCGCCCGGAGCGTCCGGGGCGCCCGGATTAGAAGCTGTTTTGCTGTTTCGAAGTCAGAACACAGGATAAGCCCTCACGGGGGCGCCCGGAGCGTCCGGGGTGCCCTGGTCAATGATCTTATCACCTGCGACGAGGTAGGCGCAAGGATAAGGTTTGACCGAGTCTTCCGGGGCGCCCCCAGCGTTCGGGGCGCCCCCAGGAGGCCTATATAAGGGGCCTCGACCCCTCAGCTTCAGACACGAATTCCAAGAATCATTCCAAGCTTTCTAACCAACTGCAACGCACTAGAAACGAGGCTCTACGACCGGGAGGCTCCAGGAGGAGGTGCACGACACTTCTGAGGTTCAGATCGGCCGAGCTTCAAACTTTGTCTCGTTGGTTTGCTTTTTAATTATTGTATTTAAATCTCTATATTATTGCTTGTAATACTGCACTGTAAGTCGGGTTTCTCCGCCTCCGGAAAGTCCGAAAAGGAGACCAATAGTGGGCGGGCATTCCCGTGCATAGGCCTTGGATGTACTGTGGGAACCAAGTAAAAATCCGCTGTGTACCTGTGGTCTTTCTCTGTTTTTCTTCGTTCTGTTTATTTTCCGCTGCGCTAACACTCTAAGTCTAGAACAAAAGTTATGAAGTTATCTGCGAAGTTTTCACGGTCGATATTCACCCCCCCCTCTATCGACGGCACCGGTCCTACAATTGGTATCAGAGTCGAGCCGCTCTTCACCGGACTAACCGCCGACGGAGCAAAGACGCCAGGAGTTGAGGGGGAGCCCAGGGGTGAATCAGGTACTTTTAATTTTAAAATGTCCATTTTTAAATTCCATATTATCTGTTTCACGTGCAGGGAGAGAGGGCACTACAAAAATCAGTGCCCTAATCGTAAGAATCGTTCGTCACCGGCGGCAAAGGAGATACCAACGCCAGGAGTCCGGAAAAACAAGGATCACGTGCAATGCTTCAAGTGCGAGAAATACGGACATTACAAAAATAAGTGTCCGGCAAAGGTACGAAAAATATATGTTCCAAAAACTTTACAAGTTCCTGCACTGCCATGTGATAAAATAGTTAATTTTTCTGATAAAGTAGATTTACTGCATAGTAAAATTAACTCTTTGCATGTTAAATTATAAAACGTGAATATGACCAAAATGTCAGAAATTAATTGTTTAATTCAGAATATCAATTCAGAAATTAATAAAATTAATTCTGATAATTTATCTGAAAAATTTAATTCTGATAATTTATCTGATAAAATTAATTCTGGTAATTTTTCTGATAAAATTAATGATGATAACTTTAATTCTGAAAGAATTAATTCTGACAATCATTCTGATAAAATTAATTCAGACAAACTTAATCCTAAAGATAATTTGGAATTCAAATTTGAAAATCCTAAGGATAATTCGGAATTCAAATTTGAAAATCCTAAAGATAATTCCGAATTCGAATTTGAAAATCCCAAGGATAAATCCGAATTCAAATTTGAATATCTTAAGGATAATTCAGAAATTAATCCTGAAAATCTCAAGATTAATTCAGAAATTAATTCTGAAAATCTTAAAGATAATCTAGAGATTAATGTTGAAAATATTGAAAATATATCTGAGGATAATTTTGAAGATAATAATTTAATTATAGATAATATTAAAGATTATTACAAAACCTTAATTAGTGGCCCAAATTACTCCACCTACTGTAAGGATATTGAAAGACCTAATCTTGAAGAGGATATAGAACTATCTAAGATAAAGGCCATAGTTAATAAAAATTATAAAAATTCAAATAAATCAAAATTATTAGAAAAACTTGAAAAGAAAGATAAAAATGAAGAAGAAATTTTTGAAATAATGAAAATGATGAATTTAAACCCACAATTATTAATTAATCATTATAATCTTAATTAAATCTTAATTTAATCCTAATTAAATTCGAATTAAATCTTAATTTAATCATAATTAAATTCGAATTAAATCTTAATCTTAAATTCAAATTAAATCTTAATTTAATCCTAATTAAATCAATGTAAATCTTAATTAAATTCAAATTAAATATTAATTAAATTCAAATTAAAATTAATTTAAATTAAAATTAAATCCAAATTAAATTAAATTCAAATTAAAATTAAATTAAATTAAAATTAAATTAAATTAAATTAAATTAAATTAGAATTATTTAAATTCAAATTAAATTAAATTAAAATTAAATTAGAATTAATTAGATTCAAATTAAATTAAATTCAAATTAAATTAAATTCAAATTAAATTAGATTCAAATTAAATTAAATTCAAATTAAATTAAATTCAAAATAATTAAATTCAAATTAAATTAAATTCAAATTAAATTAAATTCAAAATAAATCTAATTAAATCAAGTTAAATCTTAATTAAATTCAAATTAAATCTAAATTAAATCATAATTAAATTTGAAATTCAAATTTAAATTAAATTCGAATTTAAAATTTAAATTAGATTCAAATTTAAATTTAAATTAAATTCAAACTTAAATTAAATTAAAATTTAATTTAATCGAAATTAATTGAGACTTAAATTCATTTATTCTCAATTGATTAATTAATTTTCTTATCCAATCAATTTTTAATTAACCTGAACTCAACTAAAATCTTAAATGACTTAAACTCAAACTAAAATAAAATTTTACCTAAACTATAACCATTAAAACTAATAACATTAAATATGTCAAAGTGGGTTGACATATTCGCGGGTTCACTCGACATGTATCAATTCGGGAATTTGATATATTTTTAGAAACTTAAATAAAATAATTTGAATTGTTTGACTCATGCATAATTGCCATGTCATGCATTTGTTATTTATTTTGTTAATATATGACATGTCATTCATATTTAAATTTTATGCATAATTTAGAACGGCTATAGGAAAAAGAATAATTGAAACTTGATCAACCTAGTATTGGGTGGAGGTGAGATGATAGTACGTTAGGGAAGCCATCTTGGCGGATCTAGCCGAAGCTACCGATCCAAGACTCAAACTAGTTAGACTAGAATTTTTCAAAAAGTAATTTTGAAAATGAAATTTCATTAAAAGGCTTTGTCAAGGAAAGTGTTGATGATCCAATAAGGCTACGACCAAAGAAGGCCTAGTGCCTCGCCAAGACTTGGAAGCCAATTTTTAAAATTCAAATTCAAGTTACTTCGTGTCAAATTCAAATCTAACATAAGCTTCAATTAAATCTTAGAATTAAAAATAAATTAAGAAAAATGATTCAAGCATCTCACAATACACCTATAAGGCAACCATGCTTGTTGTATTGATACATCTAAAATGGGTGAGATGTTAAGGACTAATGAATTGAAAAATATTTTTCAAAATTGTTTTTCAAAATTATTAGAATATTTTCATAAAAATATATTTTCAAAATAGTGTTTCAACATAATAATGTTTTTATGTAATTCATGCTTATCTGTTTGATTATATATATTATACATTTTCCAAAAATATATCTTTTCAAAAATTTGTTTGACTCACTCAATTAGACACAAGCCTCTTAGGACAACACTAAAGTTCCTTAAGGCACTTAGATAGAGTCAAACGGTATCGGGTACAGGGGGAGTACTTTTCATTTTTTTAAAAAATTTGCACTTTAAAAAATTACTATTATTTGAAAATACTTTTCGAAAATTGAGCTTTAAATCGTTATCACGTGTGTTTTTCGAAAAAAAAAGGTTTATGTTGTAAAATTTACCTGTCTTGTTTGATTTTGATAAACCCTAAAGACACAGAGGAAAGTCCACTTCATAATCTACAAGGACTCTTAGGACGTGTCAGATTTAGGGGGAGTCTAAATCAAACTGCTGAAAAAGTTTCTTTTAAATTATTAGAAAATTTCTTTGATTTGAATCAAACCTTAAAACTCAGAGGAAGAGTACTTGTGGTCAACAAGCTTCCCAGGACTGGGTCAAGTTTAGGGGGAGGTCAAATTAAAAGAATTTGTGTGACTTATGAAATTATTTTTGAAATAATGTTTACTTGGATTGGAGAATCTCCAGGACACTTAGGAAATGTCCCTGTAGTCAACAAAGTTTCCCAGGATAGTGTCAGACTGGAAGATAAACCAAATCAAGTAATATATTAAGTCATCAAAAGTTCACACATTTTTCAAAATCCACTAGCTTATGTTTTCAAAAGTATTATCACTTTAAAATCTTTACATTTTTCAAAATTAACTTACATCCGATTATTCTGTGACTTATGAAATTTTTTTTATAATATTTACTTGGGTTGGAAAACTTCCAGGACACTTAGGAAAATATCCTAGTAGTCAACAAGGGTTCCCACGATAGTGTCAGACTGGAAAATTAACCAAGTGAAGTCAAATATTATGTTTTCAAAAGTACTTATGTCTTTCAAAGCCAAATATTCTTTCAAAAGTACTATCATTTTTTTCTTTTTTTTTTTCAAAATTCTATTAATATTTACTTGACCTTGAAAAATATTTCATAAAACACTTATTTTCGAAAAACATTTTGTACTTGCAAAATAGGCATAACATTTATATTTTCCAAAATAACATTCTTTCAAAAGTTATGCATTTTCCAAAAGTACTTAATTATTCAAAAATTCAATATATTTTCAAAGGTACTTATATTTTTCAAAAATTACATAATTTTTGTAATATATTATTCAAAATACAATGCCTTAAAAAAAAATTTTTTGCACTAAGTATTTTCAAAAAAAAGAACCAAAGGTTTTTAACGTTGGTGCAAGTATTTTATTTTTGATGTATGACAAAGGGGGAGAGATGTGTGCTTAAGTTAGAAAATTTTTTTCCCGAAGATCAAAAATATAGTTTCAAAACTTATATCAATTTTTTCTTGTTTTTATCCTAAGGATAGTGAGTTAGCCCCTTAAACCAATCTAACTTAAGTTATTGTCAAACATCAAAAAGGGGGAGATTGTTGGTGCAAGTTGCATCAATGATGTTCCTCTTTAAGTATTTTAATGTGTGACAATTCACTTAAGTCAGTGATATATTGAACAGATAAAGGGGTGCAAAAGAGAAGTAACCTTAGTTGAAGAAAAGTCCTAGTTAATCTAGGCATCGGAACCCTAAAGACCTAGCGAAGGGCTGCTAGGCACCTAGCGAGGGACTGCTAGGTATTGAAACTCTAAGACCTAACGAAGGGTTGTTAGGCACCTAGCGAAGGGTTGCTAGGCACCTAGTGAAGGACTACTAGGCATAGAAGACCTAGCGAAGGGCTGCAAGGCACCTAGTGAAGGACTACTAGGCATAGAAGACCTAGCGAAGGATTGCTAGGCACCAGGCGAAGGACCGCTTGGTAACAAAGACCTAGCGAAGGGCTGCTAGGCACCTGGCGAAGGACTGCTAGGGAATGAAGACTTGGTCTGAGGGACTAAGCAACTTAGCCGAGCGATGACTAAGGACAGGAGTAGAGACGGGTTAGGGTTTGGGCGTCTCGAGGTCCGGAGGTATCGGAAGCTAAGTAAAAGTCCACCCGAAGGACTGGGTGGCAAACGTCTCCTGAAAGGAGTAGGTGAAGGGCGAGTTCTCGGGGATAGGAACTCGTGCCGGTTTGACCTAGGGTTTCGTGCAAATCCGATGTCAGAACCAAGTCCATAAGACCACTATTATATGTATCTATGCTTTGTGGTTGTACATCTTGCAGGTACCAAGATTGGAGGAGATAGCAGCTGGCTGGAGGCCCTAACCAGGCGCCCCCAGTGTTGGGGGCGCCCCCATGCAGCCAGGGCACCCCCAGCAAGGGGGCGCCCCAAGGCAGTACCAAAAACGCAGTAAACGTGATGCAATCAAAATATGTGTCAACCGGGGCGCCCGGAGCGTCCGGGGCACCCGGATTAGAAGCTGTTTTGCTGTTTCAAAGTCAGAACACAGGATAAGCCCTCACGGGGGTGCCCGGAGCATCCAGGGCACCTTGGTCAATGATCTTATCACCTGCGATGAGGTAGGCGCAAGGATAAGGTTTGACCGAGTCTTCCGGGGCGCCCCCAGCGTCCGGGGCACCCCCAGGAGGCCTATATAAGGGGCCTCGACCCCTCAGCTTCAGACACGAATTCCAAGAATCATTCCAAGCTTTCTGACCAACTGCAACGTGCTAGAAACGATGCTCTATGACCGGGAGGCTCCATGAGGAGGTGCGCGACACTTCGGAGGTCCAGATCGGCCGAGCTTCAAACTTTATCTCGTTGGTTTGCTTTTTAATTATTGTATTTAAATCTCTATATTATTGCTTGTAATACTGCACTGTAAGTCGGGTTTCTCTGCCTCCGGAAAGTTCGGAAGGAGACCAATAGTGGACGGGCATTCCCGTGCATAGGACTTGGATGTACTGACCCTAGGGGGTCGGGAACCAAGTAAAAATCCGCTGTGTACCTGTGGTCTTTCTTTGTTTTTCTTCGTTCTGTTTATTTTCTGCTGCGCTAACACTCTAAGTCTAGAACAAAAGTTACGAAGTTATCTGCAAAGTTTTCATGGTCGATATTCACCCCCCCCCTCTATCGACGGCACCGGTCCTACATTTACATCCAAAGACCCTAAAGCAATGGACTTGTGGTACTCTCCCATTCCATAATTCAAAAGGTGTTTTCCTTAGAAACCTATGTACCAACACCCGATTTTGAATATAACAAGCGGTGTTAACCGCTTCGGCCCAAAAGTAGCTAGGAAGGGAATATACATTAAGCATAGTCCTAGCAGCTTCTTGTAGGGCTCAATTTCTCGTCTCAACTACCCCATTTTGTTGAGGAGTCCTTGGGCATGAAAATTCATGCATTTTGGAACTCCACACCGTGGTCACTCCTAATTTGGTTTATTTTGATATGTTTTTCGTTTTCTACCCTTTTACTAAATCCTATAAAAATCTCTAGGGAATCATCCTTATGTTTCAAAAAGTATACCCATGTAAATCTAGAAAAATCATCTACTATGACTAGATAATATTTACTCCCTACAAGTGAGGGAGTACTATGGCAATCAAATAAATCGATATGTAAAAACTCTAATGGTAAAGAGGTAGTGGTTAGGATTTTACCTTTGTGTGATGATTTTGATTGCATACCCTCTTGGCATGCATCACACAATTTGGTCTTCTCATACTTGATTATTGGTAGCCCCTTCACCAATTCTTCCTTGGCCACTCTTGCAATGCTTCTCATGTTGACATGTCCAAGTCTTCGGTGTCACAACCACCCTTCTTCTTCTTTAAACATGAAACACTTAGCAACATTGTTAGTAGCATAAGCAAGATTAAGATAATATAAATTTTCCTCTCTGAACCCTTCTAACATGACATTATTTGATTCATTATGCTTAATTATGCACTTCTTAGCATGAAATTCAATCCTAAAACCAGTATCACATAATTGACTTACGCAAAGTAAATTGAACTTCATATCTTTAATTAAGAGTACCTTATGTATAGAAATCGTGGGAGATACCTCAATGGCGCCCCTACCAATAATTCTCAATTTTCCACTATTTTCAAAGGAGACCGTCCCTTCTCTTAAGTGGCTAATAGTAGTGAACTTTGTAATGACCCAAAAAATTTTCTTAATATTTACTTAAAATATTGAGCATGTCTAGATAATTTTCTGAGGAACCTAGAAATATTAAGGCGAACCTTGGCTTAGAAAATCCATGTTTTCTCATTTAAATTGGGAAAAAGGGCACTACTGGGCCTTATATGGGCTTTCTAGTACCATAATTTTTGGTGAATTTTAGGTGAAAATTAGTATAAATATAAAGGGATTTTAATAAGAAATATTAACATAATTATGGGGGAATTTTTAAAGGATTTTCAGAATTTTAGGGAAATAAAAAGAAAAATAAAATAAAAATAAGGTGCATGAACCAAGGATTGAACCTTGGACCTCTTGTACAACCATGTATGCACTAACCAACTCACCTAGCAAGGTAATGTTATGAGGGAATGAAGTGGATATTGGTTAAAGCATAGAAGAAGATGAAGGGTCATGGAGAGACTCTTCATTTACCTCCTTAATGGGCTATAAAAGGGGGGTTTTGGGAGTTACCTCTTCTTTCCATTACTTGCATTTTCGAAACTCCTCCTTCCCTCATCCTAGACGAACACCCAAGGAAGGGTTTCCCCTTGGAAAAGCTCCACAAGAAGTCTTATCCCCAAGATCTAAGGGTTTTTCCAAGGATACAAGGACAAGGAGGCAAGGATCCAAAGATTTTGCAATCATCTTCTTCTTTCAAGGTTCAAAAAATCAAGAAACCCAAGGTAAGACTCCCTCACCTGTGGTATAATAGTTCCTTATGATTTCCATGATTTTTAGCATGATATATTGGTTGGTTTTTGGATTTGATGTTGAAAGGAAAGAAAATCAAGAATCCTAGGTTTATGGGTTTCGGCCACAAGGATTTTAAGGTCTATAATTATGCTAAAAATCTATATAATGTTATTTAACGTTCCCTTATGATGTTTAGAGGTTAAGTATAATTTTTGGGAATTTTTGGAGTACCCTAGGAGACCCTAGGGTTTCGGCCATCATGGAAGGAACAAAGTTAACACCCTAGAAACCCTATGGGTTTCGGCCACCATGTTTTAGGGTCCATAATGATGCTAAAAATCTGTATAATTTTATTTAATGTTCCCTTATGATGTTTAGAGGTTATGTATAATTTTTGGGAATTTTTGGAGTACCCTAAGACACCCTAGGGTTTCGGCCAACATGAAAGAAATGAAATCAACACCCTAGAAACCCTATGGGTTTCGGCCACCATGTTTTAGGGCCCATAATGATGTTAAAAATCTGTATAATGTTATTTAATGTTTCCATATGATATTTAGAGGTTAATTATAATTTTTGGGAATTTTTGGGGTACCCTAGGATACCCTAGGGTTTCGGCCAACATGAAGGACCCATGTGCATGGTTGGGTTTAAGACCTCAAGCATATGTTTTATGTTTTATCATGATATAAGAGAGATGGAGGGTGTTTATGTGAATGTTTAACATGGCCTAGAGACCTTATAGGTTTCGGCCAATAACCCTAATAGGGTGGGAAGTTAGGGCTTATTTCAAGTAAGGGTCCCAATGGCCCTATGGTAAGGTATGGTTGGTGTTTAAGCAATTAATTTGGGGTTTTATTGGAAATTTTTCCATGCCCCCATGGCCTTGAAGTTTCAGCCAAGAGCAAGAGTTGGGTCAAAGGATTAGGGTTGGCCTTAAGTATGGGATTAAATGTTCCCTATGGCCTAGTATGTATGTATGAGATGTTAGTTGGGAGGTTATGTGAAGTTTCATGGACCTAGGGTTCCTTGGGGACTTTCGGCCAAGGACATAACCTAGGGCTAGGGTTGGGTTAAACCTACAAAGATGCTTGTGTATGAGTTACCAAGAAATATGTCTATGTATGATGGAAGAAGAAGTTCTATGTCAACCAAACCCTTAGTTTGTATGTCATGAATTATATGTTAAGTCGTAGATATTTAGACATGTGCCATGATTTAGGAATGATATGTATGTATGCCATGTCTTATGAATGATATGTCATGTTTATGAATGATATGCCATGTTTATGAATGATATGCCATGTTTTATGAATAATATGCATGTATGCCATGTCTTATGAATGATACGTAGGTATGCCATGTTTTATGAATAAGATGTATGTATGTCATATCTTATGAATGAAGTTAAAGTACATGCCTTTAAGGCATAACGATGATGTTAAGTATGATGAATGAATGATGATGAATGACAAGTATGATGAATGAATGATGATGAATGACAAGTATGATGAATGAATGATGATGAATGAAAGATGATGCTTATGTCATTAAGGCATAAATATGCTAAACGGCAAGGTCGATGGTTGACGGTACGACGGTCGTGAGGACCGGTAGACGGGCCGAGCCGTAACAAGTTATGCTATGTTAAAGATGCCATGAATGTCTTATGAATGATGAAGCATGTAAAGTATTTTACTTTATGAATGGGCTTGTACCGAACCGAAGTATGGGTCCAAGGGATGGGCACCTTAAGAACACCCCGGTTCTGGACTACCGACTATGCTGTCCATGGTTCTGGCACTACCGAAGCTGTGCAACAAGGATGGGCACCTTAAGAACGCCTTGGTTCGGGGACTACCGACTATGCTGTCCTTCCCCTAGTAGGTCGAGGCTAGCTACCTCGTATTTACTTAGGGATGCGCGCTTATGATGTATGTATGTGGTACAAGCCAGGGCCCAATGATATGATGATTATGTTAAAGTATTTAAAACCATGTTTTAAAGATTAAGCATCCTTATATATATATGCAATTGCCACATGCATTCATCCATGTTATGCATTATACTTATGATAAGAACATTATGCAAAGTAAGTTATGCAAGGTATGTTTACGCAAATGATTTTATGTATGTTTATGCTAAGCTAGAATGCCATGATTTTATTTATGTTCATGATAGTCTAGGATGCCATGATTTATTTATGTTTATGTTAATTAGAATGCCATGATTTTATTTATGTTCATGATAGTTTAGGATGCCATGATTTAATTATGTTTATGCTAGGTTAGAATGCCATGATTTTATTTATGCTCATGTTAATTATGATGCCATGATTTAATTATGTTTATGCTAGGATAGAATGCTATGATTTTTATATCCATGCTAAGTTATGTTGCCATGATTTAATTGTGTTTATGCTAAGTTCGGATGCCATGATTTTATTTAGGTTCATGTTAGGAATGTTTATGAGGTTATGTTATTATGTTTATGTCTATGCCAAGAATTATGCCATGCTATGAATGGTTATTATGTTTATGTCTATGCCAAGAATTATGCCATGCTATGAATGGTTATTATGTTTATGTCTATGCCAAGAATTATGCCATGCTATGAAGGTTTATGATGTTTATGTCTATGCCAAGTATTATGCCAAGCCATGAATATTTTTATGTTTATGTATATGCTATGCTATGAAAGGGACTAAGTTATGTTCAAGACATGTCAAAGGTATGCTAAGTGCTCGTAAAGACTTATGTGCTGAGTAAAGCACTAAGTATGTTAATGTTTAAGATGCTCATGATTAAGTGATGAATGGTTTTAGTGAGTAGGAAAGAGTCTTACTAAGCCTGTGTGCTTATAGTCTTTTTTCTTATACCGCAGATCACGCAAGGGGACCGTAAGGAAGCAGCAGGAGGGCAATAAAGTATGTGTGTGATAGTGACTTGGCCAAGGAGTAATATGGTTGCTCGTTTTATGATAGAACTTTACCTTTACTATAATGTGCTTGAGTATGACTCTATGACATGATGCTAAGTATGACATGATGCTACGAATGACATGATGCTAAGTATGATATGATGCTAAGTACAAAGTTACTATGCTAAGTTCCTATGTTATGATGTTAGAAATGGTAGTAAGTGCATGTAGGAGTAAGTTAAAGGTTTCCGCTGCATTATGATGTCTACATGCCCTAGGTATGTTAACATAACGCCGCTTTAAGGAAAAAAAAAGCAGGCGTTACAAGTTGGTATCAGAGCCGTTACCATCTCACTACACACACATCAAGCCCTCTTCCTGCCGCTTTCAAGTAAGTACCTCTTTACATATCTGATAGTAGTAAGATGTTTTATGGTTTTAAGATATGCAAGTATGAACGATAATTATGATGAAAAGTACGTTACAATATGTAACGACGAATGATACTTTATCTTATTTTAGGAATTAAATATTTAAATAACATAGGGGTAGAAAAGAAATTGATATTGGCCATACTTGTCTTTGGGTGAAGAAAAGCATGGCTAGAAGACAGAGTAACAGAATTGATGAGAATTTATGAATGAAAATTAAACGATAAGTAAGTAGTGTAGCTAGAAGCTTTTGCTCATTTAAGGCAATATAACTAAGTGAATAACCACAGGAATATAAAAGTTGTAGATAATTTGACAAACCAGAATGTAGATAGAAGGGAAATATAGTGCTTGTTATATTAGGGTGTATTCTAAAAATGAACTGTCATTTAGCTATACATAGGCTAGCAGTTATATTTTAATAAAGAAATTATTAGTTATATAAAACAAAAATCTAGCTAAGTTTAAGCATTCTTAAACTATTAATGAGCTGATAGCTGACAAACCTGGTATACTCGACTTTGACAAATATTACCTAGCTATGACAACATATTATAATAATTTGTAATAATTCACTTATATATTGTGTTAACTCCTAATCTTCTAAAGACAAACTATTCATATCTTTTGTGTATATTAAGATTATAAACTTCTATACTATAATTATAAAACCAATCATAACAATTCTACATATTTCGTTGTGCTTTCTAATAAATATAACAAAAGAGTATACATATATGGAACTTATGGGGTAGTATTGAAATATATTAATGAAAAGACTGCATGTAATTAGGGTACTTCGTATAGACTTATAGTGTGATAATATTACCTTAATAAGAGTAATATATTGAATGTTTTTGGAAAGAATATAGTAGGCAATATAGAAGTAGGCATCCAGGGAAGGCAAACAAAGTGGCCGATGCACTCAGTCGGAAGTCAAGTGCCACCTTGATGTCCATAAATAGATTACCCCGACCACTCGAAAAAGAAATTATTAATTTTGGAGTCGAGGTCATCTCCGGACGGCTTTCTACCATGACAATGGCACCGATGCTGTTCGAGGACATACTAGAAAAACAAAATGATGATCCGAGTCTTCAGAGAATTAGGCAGGAGATCCTAGAAGGAAAGGACGATGGTGTTCATATCGCCAACAGGGGAGTACTCTATCTTAGGGAACGTCTATGTATCCCTAATGCTCCGGAGCTGCGGAGAGAAATATTAATAGAAGCTCACGAAACCCCTTACTCAAGGCATCCAGGATCCACCAAAATATATCAAGACCTGAAGGAGAAGTTCTGGTGGTCCGATATGAAGGGTCATGTGGCTCGGCATGTTAGTACTTGCCTGACATGGCAACGAGTGGAAGTAGAACACCAGCGACCCGGAGGAGCTCCGCAGCCACTCCCAATCCCGGAATGGAAATGGGAAGATATCTCTATGGATTTTATTTCGGGACTTCCCAAGACTACAAATGGATATGATGCAGTATGGGTAATTGTGGTCAGGTTGACGAAGTCTGCTCACTTCTTAGCTATCAAGATGACTTATTCGATTGAGCAATTGGCTCAATTATATGTTAAGGAGATAATCAGGCTTCATGGAGTTCCCAAGACCATCATCTCAGATAGGGATGGTCGCTTTACTTCGCATTTTTGGGAGTGTATTCAGAAGTCTCTGGGCACTAAATTACGATTTAGCACCGCTTTTCACCCTCAGACTGATGGACAAACTGAACGGGTGAATCAAGTACTGGAAGACATGTTGCGAGCTTGTGCCCTGGACTTCAAAGGAAGCTGGTGTCGATATCTATGTTTAGCGGAATTCGCTTACAATAATAGCTACCAAGCTACTATTGGGATGGCACCTTATGAAGCGTTGTATGGGAGGAGATGTAGGTCTCCGATCTGTTGGTATGAGGGTGGTGAAAAGAAGGAGATGGGGCTCACAACGGATATCGTCAACAGCACCACCCGAGCTATACAGAATATCCGACAACGGATAGAGACTGCTCAGAGCCGGCAGAAGAGTTATGTCGATGTTCGGCGCAGACCACTGGAGTTTAATGTTGGAGATTGGGTGTTTCTGAAAGTGGCTCCTATGAAAGGGGTGACAAGATTTGGGAGGAAAGGAAAGCTAAGTCCGCGTTATGTGGGGTCGTACCTGATTCTGAGAAGAGTTGGTAAGGTGGCATACGAGCTGGAGCTACCTTCAGAGATGTCAGCTATCCATAACGTATTCCATGTGTCCCTGCTTAAAAAGTGTATCCCAAATATGGACCGAGTGATCGAGCCGCAGACAGTGCAAGTACAAGAGGACCTAAGATATGAGAGCAGACCCATTCAGATTTTGGATAGGGAGGTCAAGAAGCTGAGGAGTAAGGAGGTACCCTTAGTCAAGGTCTTATGGCAAAGCCAGCGGTTCAAGGAAGCTACCTGGGAACGCGAGGACGAGATGAGGTGCAAGTACCCGGAGCTGTTCTAAGTTCGAGGACGAACTTTCACGAGGTATGGGGAATTGTAACGACCCGGAAAATTCTCTTAATATTTACATAAAATATTAAGCATGTCTAGATAATTTTCTGAGGAACCTAAAAATATTAAGGCGAACCTTGGCCTAGAAAATCCATGTTTTCTCATTTAAATTGGGAAAAAGGGCACTAATGGGCCTTATATGGGCTTTCTAGTACCATAATTTTTGGTGGATTTTAGGTGAAAATTAGTATAAATATAAAGGGATTTTAATAAGAAATATTAACATAATCATGGCAGAATTTTTAAAGGATTTTCAGAATTTTAGGGAAATAAAAAGAAAAATAAAATAAAAATAAGGTGCATGGACCAAGGATTGAACCTTGTACCTCTTGTACAACCATGTATGCACTAACCAACTCACCTAGCAAGGTAAAATTATGAGGGAATGAAGTGGATATTGGTTAAAGCATAGAAGAAGATGAAGGGTCATGGAGAGACTCTTCATTTACCTCCTTAATGGGCTATAAAAGGGGGGTTTTGGGAGTTACCTCTTCTTCCCATTACTTGCATTTTCGAAACTCCTCCTTCCCTCATCCTAGACGAACACCCAAGGAAGGGTTTCCCCTTGGAAAAGCTCCACAAGAAGTCTTATCCCCAAGATCTAAGGGTTTTTCCAAGGATACAAGGACAAGGAGGCAAGGATCCAAAGATTTTGCAATCATCTTCTTCTTTTAAGGTTCGAAAAATCAAGAAACCCAAGGTAAGACTCCCTCACCTGTGGTATAATAGTTCCTTATGATTTCCATGATTTTTAGCATGATATATTGGTTGGTTTTTGGATTTGATGTTGAAAGGAAAGAAAATCAAGAATCCTAGGTTTATGGGTTTCGGCCACAAGGATTTTAAGGTCTATAATTATGCTAAAAATCTGTATAATGTTATTTAATGTTCCCTTATGATGTTTAGAGGTTAAGTATAATTTTTGGGAATTTTTGGAGTACCCTAGGACACCCTAGGGTTTCGGCCAACATGGAAGGAACAAAGTTAACACCCTAGAAACCCTATGGGTTTCGGCCACCATGTTTTAGGGTCCATAATGATGCTAAAAATCTCTATAATGTTATTTAATGTTCCCATATGATGTTTAGAGGTTAAGTATAATTTTTGGGAATTTTTGGAGTACCCTAAGACACCCTAGGGTTTCGGCCAACATGAAAGAAATGAAATCAACACCCTAGAAACCCTATGGGTTTCGGCCACCATGTTTTAGGGTCCATAATGATGCTAAAAATCTGTATAATGTTATTTAATGTTTCCTTATGATGTTTAGAGGTTAAGTATAATTTTTGGGGTACCCTAGGATACCCTAGGGTTTCGGCCAACATGAAGGACCCATGTGTAGGGTTGGGTTTAAGACCTCAAGCATATGTTTTATGTTTTATCATGATATAAGAGAGATGGAGGGTGTTTATGTGAATGTTTCACATGGCCTAGAGACCTTATAGGTTTCGGCCAAGAACCCTAATAGGGTGGGAAGTTAGGGCTTATTTCAAGTAAGGGTCCCAATGGCCCTATGGTAAGGTATGGTTGGTGTTTAAGCAATTGATTTGGGGTTTTATTGGAAATTTTTCCATGCCCCCATGGCCTTGAAGTTTCGGCCAAGAGCAAGAGTTGGGTCAAAGGATTAGGGTTGGCCTTAAGTATGGGATTAAATGTTCCCTATGGCCTAGTATGTATGTATGAGATGTTAGTTGGGAGGTTATGTGAAGTTTCATGGACCTAGGGTTCCTTGGGGACTTTCGGCCAAGGACATAACCTAGGGCTAGGGTTGGGTTAAACCTACAAAGATGCTTGTGTATGAGTTACCAAGAAATATGTTTAAGTAAGATGGAAGAAGATGTTCTATGTTAACCAAACCCTTAGTTTGTATGTCATGAATTATATGTTAAGTCGTAGATGTTTAGACATGTGCCATGATTTAGGAATGATATGTATGTATGCCATGTCTTATGAATGATATGTCATGTTTATGAATGATATGCTATGTTTATGAATGATATGCCATGTTTTATGAATAATATGCATGTATGCCATGTCTTATGAATGATACGTAGGTATGCCATGTTTTATGAATAAGATGTATGTATGCCATGTCTTATGAATGAAGTTAAAGTACATGCCTTTAAGGCATAACGATGATGTTAAGTATGATGAATGAATGATGATGAATGACAATTATGATGAATGAATGATGATGAATGACAAGTATGATGAATGAATGATGATGAATGAAAGATGATGCTTATGTCTTTAAGGCATAAATATGCTAAACGGCACGGTCGATGGTTGACGGTACGACGGTCGTGAGGACCGGTAAATGGGCCGGTAGACGGGCCGAGCCGTAACAAGTTATGCTATGTTAAAGATGCCATGAATGTCTTATGAATGATGAAGCATGTAAAGTATTTTACTTTATGAATGGGCTTGTACCGGACCGAAGTATGGGTCCAAGGGATGGGCACCTTAAGAACGCTCCGGTTCTGGACTACCGACTATGCTGTCCACGGTTCTGGCACTACCGAAGCTATACAACAGGGATGGACACCTTAAGAACGCCTCGGTTCGGGGAATACCGACTATGCTGTCCTTACCCTAGTAGGTCGAGGCTCGCAACCTCGTATTTACTTAGGGATGCGCGCTTATGATGTATGTATGTGATACAAGCCAGGGCCCAATGATATGATGATTATGTTAAAGTATTTAAAACCATGTTTTAATGATTAAGCATCCTTATATATATATGCAATTGCCACATGCATTCATCCATGTTATGCATTATACTTATGATAAGAACATTATGCAAAGTATGTTATGCAAGGTATGTTTACGCAAATGATTTTATATATGTTTATGCTAAGCTAGAATGCCATGATTTTATTTATATTCATGATAGTCTAGGATGCCATGATTTATTTATGTTTATGTTAATTAGAATGCCATGATTTTATTTATGTTCATGATAGTTTAGGATGCCATGATTTAATTATGTTTATGTTAGGTTAGAATGCCATGATTTTATTTATGCTCATGTTAATTATGATGCCATGATTTAATTATGTTTATGCTAGGATAGAATGCTATGATTTTTATATCCATGCTAAGTTATGTTGCCATGATTTAATTGTGTTTATGCTAAGTTCGGATGCCATGATTTTATTTAGGTTCATGTTAGGAATGTTTATGAGGTTATGTTATTATGTTTATGTCTATGCCAAGAATTATGCCATGCTATGAATGGTTATTATGTTTATGTCTATGCCAAGAATTATGCCATGCTATGAAGGTTTATGATGTTTATGTCTATGCCAAGTATTATGCCAAGCCATGAATGTTTTTATGTTTAAGTATATGCTATGCTATGAAAGGGACTAAGTTATGTTCAAGACATGTCAAAGGTATGCTAAGTGCTCGTAAAGACTTATGTGCTGAGTAAAGCACTAAGTATGTTAATGTTTAAGATGCTCATGATTAAGTGATGAATGGTTTTAGTGAGTAGGAAAGAGTCTTACTAAGCCTGTGTGCTTATAGTCTTTTTTCTTATACCGCAGATCACGCAAGGGGACCGTAAGGAAGCAGCAGGAGGGCAATAAAGTATGTGTGTGATAGTGACTTGGCCAAGGAGCAATATGGTTGCTCGTTTTATGATAGAACTTTACCTTTACTATAATGTGCTTGAGTATGACTCTATGACATGATGCTAAGTATGACATGATGCTACGAATGACATGATGCTAAGTACAAAGTTACTATGCTAAGTTCCTATGTTATGATGTTAGAAATGGTAGTAAGTGCATGTATGAGTAAGTTAAAGGTTTCTGCTGCATTATGATGTCTACATGCCTTAGGTATGTTAACGTAACGCCGCTTTAAGGAAAAAAAAAGCGGGCATTACAAACTTGCTCACATCTCCGGTCATGTGTCTTAAGCATCCACTATCTACTATCCACATAGTTGAGGCCTCCTTCACCTTTACGTATACAACATGAAAAATATATTCTTTTGGTACCCAAATCTTTGATCCATAAGTATCATGTAAAAAACATTTAGGTACCCATGTCTTCTTTGTATTTCCCTTGGCCCCTAGTCTCCTAGATGCACCAATCCTACCCGTGAGTGATACAAAGGCCACTTCCTTTGTCTTCGGCCTATATCCCAAACCGACCTTGTTATAGACGACCCTTTGACTGTTGATGATCATATCTAGGTTACTAGATCCTACTTGGAATTTCCTAAGGGCCTTTGTGAGGTCATCTATCTTTTTCCTTAATTCCCTATTTTCAGTTTCAAGATGTGAGACATGTGAAGTAATAGATCTAGCTAGCATGCAATTCTTCAAGTTTGGTAGATTCTACTCTAAGCATGGCAATTTCTTCTTTTAGATCCTTAATCTTACTTCTAGCCTTAGCTAAGTCCATGTTAGTGCTAGAAATGATCTTGACGAAAGTAGAGGAGGGTAAGTGGTATACCTCACTTACCGAAGCTTCTGACTCTGATGATGAAGTGGAGGAGCTCTCATCTTCACTACTTGAGCTTCTTTCATCATCTGATGAATCTGAGTGGTCTTGTGCCATAAGAGCAAAGTGGGAGACTTGCTCTTCTTCTTCCTCTAAGGATGATGGATCATCCCATGTCGCCTTCAGGTTGGTGGCACCCTTCTCCTTCCCCTTTGATTTCTTCTTGTCACCTTTCTTCTTTTCCTCCTTCTTGTCATCCCTTCTCTTCAATTGAGGGTACTCGTTCTTCATGTGTCCCTCTTGGTGGCAGTTGTAGCATATGATGTCCTTGGTCTTACCCTTGCCTTTGGACCCTTTCCTAGCATAAGATTTGTTAGAAAAATTTTTGAAGGCCTTACACATTTTTCTTACCATGAATGCCTCTTGGTCTCTATCTATGGAGGCGCTGGATTCCTTTGAGTCTGATGATGAGGAGTAGATCACCTTCTTCTTCTCCTTCCTCTTCTTCTTCTCCTTTTCTGCAATGAAAGCAATACCCTTCTCTTTGACCGAGACATTAGCTTGCACGTGTAGTTCAAATTCATAGAATAAGTCGTCTAGTTTATCAATTGACAAATCCCTTGATACCTTGTATGCATCAACCATGGATGCCCACAAGGTTGTTCTTGGGAAGGCTTGTAGAACGTACCTGACGATATCCCGGTTCTCGATCTTCTCTCCAATCACGTGGAGCTCATTGATTACCTCCTTCACCCATCCATGTAGCTGGTTGACAGTCTCGTTGCTCTTCATGGATAAGGATTGGAGTTGGGTCACGAGCAAGTCCTTCTTTGCTCTTCTCGACTCATTTGACCCCTCGTTCAATTCCACCAACTTATCCCACAGTTCCTTGGCGCTCTTGAATGGCCCCACCTTGTTCAGTTGCTCCTTTGAGAGCCCGCATTGTAGTGTGGTGGTGGCCTTGGCATTGGATTGCGTCCTCTTCATTATCTCCTTTGACCATGATCTCATCAGTGTTGGTTCTCCTCTTTAATCGACGGGTGCCTCGAAGCCATCTGCAATACTAATCCAGTTTTCAATATCGTTCATAAGGTAGTATTGCATCCTACCTTTCCAGTAAGCGAAGTCGTTCCCGTCAAAGAAGGGTGGTCGTGTGGTGGAGTATTCCTCTTGAAACGCCATTATACTGGCTCTGGTTGACGGTTAGTTCTTCCGAAACGCACTGTCTCTGATACCAACTGATGGATCGTCATGGCGTGCAGAGGGGGGGGGTGAATGACACAATTTCGATTTCGATCTCTACAATTTTCGTTAGCGCAGCGGAACAATAATATGCAAAAGAAACAGAATACAATGCTAACAAAAAGGAGTTACTTGGTATCCACCCAGATAGGTGACTAATCCAAGGATCCACGCCGCGAGCACCACATTCACTATGAAAACCTCCTTTAGGTGGAGAAACCTTTACAGTGGTGATCTTCCTCTTTACAGAATGAAATAGAATGTGAGAGGAAGTAGAAAATACTCTTCAGACGAGCAGCACTTCGACACTGTACGGAACCGTACCGCTCACGTGCAAAAAGGTGCTCCTTTTATAGGCGAATAGGACAAACTCACAGTCTGTCCAGCCCCGCACCAGGCAGTTAATTGCTAGCCAACGGCTAGTTTTCGGGGTATACCTGTCGACTGCCCCAAGGGCAGTCGACTGGTTCGAGGCTGAAAACTCTCTGTGAGTTTTGGCAGTCGACTGCCCCTGTGGCAATCGACTGCCTTGCCTCTCAGCTTAGTCCCAAGCTTAGTTCCAGCCACTCCGAACCTTTTCCATCACGTATGCCTTCAGGTCTGCTCCCTTGGCTTGCCTCTTGAAGTCCTCGTCCTCTGGCTATCGTCCCTCGGATGCGCACGCAAGCCTTCCCTTGGCTTGCCTCCATGCCACCCTTCATGTGTGCCCTTGAAGTCTACTTCTCGGCTTTCCCTTGGAGCTCTCCTCCCTCGGCTCTCGTCCCTCGGATACGTCCACCATGTGTGATTCTCCAAGTCCTGCAAACTCAATCATACACATCAAACACAACATAACACTCTAACCTTAAACATATTCACACACACACATCAAAACCATGATCTTCCAATCATTTAAGGGTTGATTGCCTCAACAAACGGGACTTGATATTTGGTAGGGTAAGCCTAGGTTTGATTAGTTTGACCAAAGGGTTAGCCAAATAAGACATGATGTTTGGTAGAGTGATTAGCACCCAGAGTTGGTTAGTTTGACCAAGGATTAGCCAAATAGGACTTGATGTTTGGTAGAGTGATCAAACCTAGATTTGATATGTTTGAAAATATACCAAGATTTGGTCAGTTGGAACAAGGGTTAGCCAAATAGGATATGATGTTTAGCAAAGAACCCAGGTTTGGTAAATTTTGACTAAGGGATAAGCCAAATACGACTTGATGTTTGGTAGAGAGAAGTCTAGTCATGATCAGATGACTAGCAATGAAGTCCTTGTCAAGGCACCGAAGACTTGGTGAGTGAAGCTGGGCACGAAGTCCTGGTTCAGAGAATTGGGCATGAAGACTTGGTCGAGGGTTGGGCACTGAAGTCCTGGTCGAGGATCAGGCACGAAATCCTGGTGAGTGAAGCTGGGTCCTAGTGAGTGAAGCTAAGTGGACGAAGTCCTGGTGAGTGAAGCTGGGCATGAAGACCTGACTGTGGGTTGGGCACAAAATCCTGGTGAGTGAAGTTGGGTAAAAGTCCTGGTGAGTGAAGCCAGGCAAGGTAAAGTCCTAGTGAGTGTGGGAAGCCCTAAGGAGTTGACCTTAGGTAGTAAAATCTTCGAGAGTTGACTCCAAGAAAGCCTAGTATGCCAGGTAGACCTACAGAACTAAGACAGAATTGTTTGTTTGTCTTATATTTGTTTGTCTTGCAGGAACCTAGAGTTGGAAGCAAAACAAAGAGCAAACAAATGCAAATGGATAAACTAGACTTGACTCGGGTCAAACAGGACCCAAACCGGTTTAGTAGACCGAACCAGCGGTTCGGTAGACCGACTGGGTTCGGTCCAAATTACTGAATTGTCAGAAATGCTCGCTTGGAAGAAATGTTGAAAAAAATCAGATTTATCTTTATGATTTGGATGAGGATAAAGATAAGCCAGATGGTGTGGATAAAGATGAGGCTTCAGCCAGATATGGCTTCATCTAGATAAGAGTTGAACCAGATAAGGATTTGATCTAACTCCTCTATAAAAAGAGATGAAGGCTCTACATTCAAAACAATGATATTCTTTATTCTACTCTTTGTTTCTACACTTAGAAAGCAATGCTATGAAGCTCTGCGACCGAGGAATCTCCATGAGGGGTGCGTTGAGCTCAGGACTTCTGATCGGTCTCCATCATTATTTCGTTTGCATATTACAAGTTGTATTTATTTCATTATCATTATTGTTTTTCTATTTACAAGGAGTATTTAGGCTTCCGCCCGACTAATCCGCTTGGCTGACCGGCCCTACCCCACAGCCTTCAATGAGAGTCCCCACTAGTCAACGAGGGTAAATCGCGGGACAGAGACACATGGTGACTTCACCACTGATGATATCGGTACTCGATGGCCCGACCACGCAGTAGCCTGTTGTAATTTTTTCCGTCAGCATACTGCGCACTCTACCAGGGAGGAATCGAACCCGGGAAGTGAGGGATCAACCAAGTGAGATATTACCAATAGTGTCATGCCCGCGGGGGCTTCATTATTGTACTTATACTCAAAATTATAAGACTGGTTTCTCCACCTCTGGAATGATTTTGGAAAGGAGACTACTAGTGGATGGGCACTTTCCGTGATTAGGCCTTGGACATATTGACCTTGGGGGGTTGAGAACCAAGTAAATCCCTCTTGTTCATTATCATTTCTTTATTTATTCCACTACTACTAACACTCTTGATAGAAAGAACGAACGAATGACGAACTTAGAAGAACAAAAAAAACAACGACGGTCGATATTCACCCCCCCTCTATTGACGCCACCGATCCCACAAACACTTCCGATGTCTGGTTTTCACGTTATTAGCAAAATAATAAGTACAAAACGATATTGTTTTTTAACCAGATATGCATTAAATATTGATCTTTCAACTCTTGCCATGTTATGAACATTATTCTTTAATTTCCTAAGAAACGTTTCAAAATGGTACATTCATCTATATTGTGCAAGACCACCTATTTATGCCTCATTTGGTAAATGAATAGGTAAATGTTCAATTGAATCAAAAAAAACTTGGTGGGAATATTCGCTCAAGCTTATAGATTATCATGGGAATATCTATCTGAAGGTGAAGCATATTAGATACCGTAATAACCCTGGAAGTCAAATTTCTAAAATAAAGACTCAATTCTGTTAGTGCTTGCCAAACATTATTAGGAAGTAGTTCCTGGAAAGCTATTGGAATTAATCTTTGCATGAACACATGACAATCGTGACTCTTCATTCCAACCATTTTTAATCTGTTTGTATCCACACAACGAGACATATTTGAGGCATATTCATTTGAAAATTTGATTGCTTTCATCCAAGAACATATTGCTTTCTTACTTTCTTTGTCCAATGTATAACAAGCCTTGGGATATTGACCAGTTGTTTCATTCTGATGGAACTCAGGTCTACTTACTAATTGTTTCA